>OY282581.2:1956167-2142322 GCA_958299025.2 Drosophila histrio
AAAAAAATAATATTAATCAATAACACAGATCCCCCTTAATGAATACTTATTTGTTTGGTGTGTTAAAATTAACTTTTCTGGCATTTTTCTTAACACGATATTTTTCTTTTTTCCGTACCTTTAGTTACTCTGTTTTTCGCAAAGGGGAATTCAGCAAGATAGACAGTGTATGACTTGGATACGCTTCAGAACTACTTACTTTATTATACCTTTTACTCATTGCAACTGTATACTCTTTTGTTGACCCATTTGCAAAGCATAAAGGTATTAAGTTACTTGAATTGACGCACTTCTTTTCTTTGTTTTAGTTTGTTTTTCTGTTTTTCTGTTTTTCTCAAAATCATTCGGAAAACTATTAATTGGTATCACAGGTGCAGCAAGCGGAGAGATTTTTAATTGCTGCCAACGTAGCAAAAAGTTTCCCTTGATCATTTAGAGGTGTCGTTGTTATTGTTGTTGTTGTTAGCAACTGAAACGTTAACAAGCGTAATTTTGGTGCATTGAATCGGAATACGCTGTGTTAGGAAAAAATTGCTTATTATGATTGGGGGAAAATAAGAAAAAAAAAAGATTAAGTTGAGGGCAAGGGTTAAAGTGAAATGTCAGCCTTGAGATAGGAATAGAATTGAGAGGGCAATCTGTTTGAGTATCGATTCATCCATCAATCAAACGAATATTCAATTAACTAATCACTAAAATGTGCTTAACTGATTGAGGAAGACCTTCAGCTGGCTTTAGCTAGAGATGAGAAGCAAATGTATTCAATTTCAGCTTATTTTCGTATCTATAATTAATGCGATTTAAGTCCTTTTATACCTTTTCTGCTTTTCTGTTCCTCTTTTGTTTCTGTCAGCTACAATCGTATTGTGTTTATTATTTTCTGAAAATGAATTACAGACCATCCGAACGTCATCATATTTTGCATACAATCAGCTTGCGCATTGAAATAATGGAAATATTTTTGCTTCAAATTCTTGTTCTCTAAATACAAGGCACAGAAACCATTACATTCCAGTTTGTCTTTTGTTTTCTTGTGGCTTTGACGAATTGGTTTTTGTGCTCGCACTGAAATAGAATACTTGTTTTTTTGTGGTATTCATGTATTTACCAGAAGACATTTTCATTTGAAATTATTTTGATTTGAAGTTGAAACTTATTTGAAGGATAGTTAGAGTACATTTTTTGCTTTAGTTAAAATATACATTTGTTTTGTTGAATTCTTGCTGTTCATCAACTATTATAAGTAGACAAATGTTTTAATTAAGAGTAGCCTGTTCTTATTACTCGTTGACGTTACGTAGTACAGGTATATTAAAGTCGTAGCCTTGTACTCATTCCTCTGTCTTCTTTGCTGTTTGTTCTGCACGTAAAATATTTGCCTGTCATTGCACACAACATGTCGCATTTTTGCGCTGGCAGAGGAGCAGGGGATGTGTTTATAATTTCCGGAGAGAAGTCAGATGCCGTTGGGTGGCTGAGCTGACTGCCTGCGACAGTTGGCTTATTGATTGGCTTATATATTTTTGCATAACAGAACATCGGACATCGCAACAGTCAAAAGAGTCGTCTGAGCTGAAGTTATTTTTTTTAGCGACAGTTCCGGAAATGCTTCGAGCGATGCAAAGAAATTAGCTGATATATTTTTATTATAATGGGAATGTCCCTTAGATTCTGAGAATGATAACGCTGACGTTTAAATGGCAACGCTGCGTATGACACATTTTATGTTTGGCCAAAAAATAAAATCATCATCTGACGGTGCAAGAGTGCAATTGTGCGGGTGTGTGTGTGTGTGTGTGTGTGAGTTTGTATTGGGAGCACTCGAGTGCAAAGGTAAACAGACACAGTTACTAACACACACACACACACACACACACACACAACCGCCCTATGAACACATACAAACACACTAATGCAATGTCGAAACAAAATTAACCTCACAACCTACTGCAGCTTCCATCTACATCTCTGGGTTGTGTTTGTGTGTCTTGACTGTACTAAAAGCGGTTTATGCCACTCACAAGTAAACAGCCAACAGCCACCCCCTCGCACTTCCGTGCCCCTCTCATCATCCCCTCTTCCCACACAGCTGCAAGTGTTTTTTGCTGTGCTCCAAACACCCACACACGATTGTTGTGTGGATAGGTCGTGGCTTTCATTCTTCAGACCCGTTTCTTGCAGCACATATTATCTGTGTGTGTGTGGGTGTGTGTGTGGGTAGGTCTGTGGGTGTGTTGGTGGGTTTGCTACCTTAGCATTTTGGCATTTCATCCCCCCTTCAACGTGGTTAAAAGCTGTTTGCTTTGCTGTGGATTTTCGTTACGTTTTGGTCCGTCGCCCGCCTCAAAGTATGCTTCAACATTTTTAACCTTTTACGTATTTTGCATTTGCAATAAGAGTGTGTGTGTGTGTGTATTTGGAGGGTAGGCGGATTGTATGTGGTCTCTACTCTTCGCCCACTGCGCTTTTTCTCAGTGCGTACTTCTCTCTCTATCGCTCTCAATTGCGCTCTCTGGTAGCAAAAGCTTTTGTAGTAGAGAAAAACGAAGTGTTTTTGGCTTTTGCGGCTTGGTCTGCTTGTTTAGAGTGGCCAGAGTTCTGCAAAGTTTCAAGCTACTTTTGGTTTTTAGATTATTTGTTTATTTTGTTATTTATTTATTTCCTCTATGTGCTTGCCGAACAAATTGAGCAAGAAAATGTTGCGTGGTTTTGCAACAACCACAAAACTGGCTACATTCAGAGGTTGCCATTGGCAGGTGCTGCAGTTGCCTGCAACTATGTTCACTTGCATTAATTGATGGCAATTCGCAATGCTTTTCAAATGCCAACGGCTCAAAATGGCACAAATGCCAGCAATTAGTGCCAAGAGCTAAACACGCACAGAGACGGGGAGAAAGAAGGAGAAATAGGTAAAGAGAGACAGAGAGATCGGAACTTGGAATTTGTGTCAAGGTTCATTGTACGCAGGCATTGTCAATTCTATCTCAAATGCAATTCTTGGCCTTAGTTTTTCACGTCTATTGCGGTTGCCTTTTCACGCCAGCCGCAATTAACTGTCAAGGCCCCTCGACAGCTTGTGGCATTAATTGCCAATGAAAGCACTTAAAAGCTAATTTAGCAAACTAGGCTCACACAATTGAGCTTAAAGCAGCTTATACGCACAGCCAACAAAAGGCGAAGCAACAACAAATTGAATGCATAATTCAACGTGGGCCAAAACCAGAGCAACATCAACATCAAAGCCACGTTAAACTAGCCCTGGCTGTTGATTTTATCCTCTAGCTATTTGGATACCAGCAAAAGCTCAAGAGCTTCCTCCTTCTACGACTGCACGCAGTCATAAAAAAGACGAAAAGAATCTCACAAACTTGTCATCAAATCTGAATGGGTTTTTGCTGTTTTTGTTAGTCTTTTTTTTACCCCTTATCAGGCATCATGCTTTTTGGCAGGGTCCATCGATGGCGATGATGACGGCGCTTTCCGGGGATTTCGAATTTTGATTTCAATTCGGTTACATTGCAAGCATCGTCAACTGGCGAGAGCTGCGAACTCAATTTGTTTCGCTTGACAAATGTCCAGTGACAAAAAAAAAAAAAAACAGCAAAAAAAAAACAGAAAAAATAACAGAGTGCTTCCTCTCCGGATGTTTGTTATTAGCCGAGCACATCCGGCGTAGTGCGGCGCGCCGGATAAATTCGATGTGCCGCCTTCGTTGCAATCTATGCGCAACTTATCCGCGCAGGCATCTACATTGCGTATACGTAACGTAACGTTGCCTTTGCCGTTGGCTGTGAGTTTCGCTTTGAATTTGGCTTTTGCTTTGTTATTGCATTTGCGTTTGTCAGCGGCTTTGTTGCTGTCATGTTTCGCACAGAACTGCGCCTTGAATAATCATTTTGAAATGCATTCATTTTGCATGGTCTCCGCCTGACAGTTGATTGCCTGTCAACGCGCCGAACTGACCCACATAAATGTCGTGCCGATAAGACTCGTGACTATCAGCACAGCTCGTGAGTTAGCGCGCCTCTCAATGTGTGAGTGTGCGAGAGGGTTTTGTGAATGATGTGGCCTACCAAGGGGGTGTAACACACACTCACACTCACTTACACACACACAAAATCACGTGTCATTCATGTCAAGCAAAGTTTACGTTTTAGCCATGATTTCCATGCCCCTTGTTCTCTTTCACACGTTCTATCTATCGCTCTCTCTCTCTCTCTCTCTCTCTCATGGCCAGTCTTTATCAATTGTAATGCGTTTTTAATGGCAACGTTTTATCTGTTTATGTCATCTGGGCCAGGTTATTAAAATTATTCATAATTCCCTTTCGAGTGGACACTCACCATTCACTTCACTTTCCGCATCTCACTCTCTCTATATCTGCCTTTCTCTTTCTCCGTTTAACCTATCCAACGTTTCATTTTGTTGATTTGAATTGCTTGATAAACAAAATGGATAGAAAACATTTGCACAAACGGTTCGCTTTTGTCTAGGCCCAAAAATTGTTGAGCGTTTGTATTGTCGTGTCATTGTTATACTCGTCACCCGTAGATTAAATGAGTATATTGTATTCGTTGCAATGTATGTTATAGGGAGAAGGAGTCATCACTGACACTTTAACGTATATATGTACATGCTTGATCAACCTCAACAGCTGACTCGATGTAGCATATTTCTTCTGTCCGAGTTTCCACAATTTTTTAGAAACCTGCAATGCCCTTTTTCGTCCCCCGTAAATTGCAAATAACCACAGTACCTACAGTTATATACATACATATACCTTTAATAGTGAACGTTCTTCTTTAATTTTATCAATTATCCTACTTAATGGCATCAATTTCGGTAAACGCAAGCTCCTGTTTATACCGTTGAAGTTTAAAACTCATAGATAAATTTAATACACATCTAAATTGAATAACGGGTATCTCATAGTCGGGGGCTCGACTATAACGTTCTTACTGGTTGTTGTTGTTTTTGCTTGTGTTATTATTATTGCCTTTGTTGTACCTAAATCACTCGAAATGCGTGTCTGTCATGCCATACTGCCACACGCTGGCTATTTTGAGCTAGGTTACTACATAACCCACATGTGCACACACACACACACATACACATGTACTCACACACTCACATGATTATCATTTCTTTATTCACTGAGATTGTCATTTGTGTGGTTGGGTTCTAATATGCAAGCATTACCAAGGACTATGACCATATCTAATGCGAATAGTTGATACCAATGTCAGCCTATTTAAGTCCCAAACATAATTGCTTCAAGTGTGTGTGTGTGTGTGTGTGAATATTTGAGTGGGCGGATTAAGAACTTAATTATAACGCTGATTAACATAGGTAGCTTGGTAACGAGTACAAGTACAAGAGATTAGCGTGGGTCACGTCTAATTATGACCTTATCAATGACCATATCAAGTGGCAATAATCAGCAATCCATATTTGGGAAGGCTCAAGGCGATTAGCTTAAGTTGTAGGCAATGTTTAAGCTGAAGCAGTATAGTTTATTAATGAATCCGTGAGGAAGCATATTGAAAAGAATCACAAAAATAATATATTTATGTATATATGCATTTTTATATATTATATTTTTAATTAGTTGTCAAACAGTCAAGCCTTGCAGACCAATTGGTGTGAATTTGAATTTTTGAATAGTTGCATTTTCTGGAGTTGATTTGATTTATGAAAAGTGATAGAAAGTTAATGTTTGTTTTTATAAATATTCTCCAAATTAATCTGACTTTAGTCCTTTTAAAGTTTATGTACATTTGTTCACCGATTTTATATATTGTTATACCCTGTGCCCATTAAAAATGGTCAAAAAAGGTTGCGCAAACGAGAACGCATATGATATGCTGATGATTCGCACTGTCGGCCGCTGTGGCGCTATCCATTGTGTCATGTGGCGCTATACAGTGCAAAATACTGACGGCCACACTCAGAACTATATTTTGTGTAAAAAGCTGAATGCTACAGGCTAACGTAAAATTAATATTAGCAATTGCTTACATTTTGTTTGTTAAGATAACCCATGATTTAACAAAATATTATTATATTATATTATCAAGTTTTATCGCGATTGACCCATTAATAAAGGAGATATTAAGGAATTTGTTTTAAATCCAGTATTCAATAGTTATTGGCCAGAGAAAGAGTGCATATGAAAATGCCATTTGCGCAAGCAAGAAGGCACGTGATCATTTTATTTGTGCTGTCAGTGTTGCCAGACTATCGCAAGCTACCTACTCTCAATGTAAGCAAAATCGACTTCAAGCGATATATTTAATAGTTTTCTTTGAAGACCTGCACAGGATTTCCTACTGTCGCACGCGCTCGACTGATCGGCTTGTTAAACCCTTTATTTAAAAAAAAAGTAAAAAAGGTCTATTAAGTTTGTCAAAATGGCGTAACAGGCCGAAGGAAGTCCGGCAGACCCCATAAATAAATATATATAAATATATATTCTTGATCAACATCAACAGCCGAGTCATGTCCGACTGTATGTATGAGCGCCTAGATCTCAGAGACTATAAGAGCTAGAGCCACCAGATTTGATATGTAGGTTCGTCTATGGTGTGGAATTAGTGTACACGGAGTTAGGGTTTTCAGTAAGGAGCGACTATTCTTATCGCTCCGGATACTTTTATTGATCTGTCTTTTAAATTTTGGTATTAAGTATTACTAAGCCTAAGGCTGCACAGTTCTCAGTGGCAGAGCTGCCTTTTGTATATGTCTATGTAAGTTGACTTATGTATAACATATAAAATGAATATATTTCGTTTCGAAAATTTTTGAATAAAACACAACAGGAGTTTTTGGGAAATTTTGTAAAGATGTAATACAGGGTGGGGCAAAAGTAATCACCCTATTGAAAAACACTATAACTTTTGCAAATGTTTCGCATAAAATAGAAACAAATATTCCTCGTTCTTGCGGAGTAAACCGACTAATGGTTTGTCGATTTGTATTCTGGCGTTTATTTACTTCACAAATGTGAAAATCGAATTGACATTTGGACCCTTGCAAAAGCTATAGCGTTTTCCAATAGGGTGATTACATTTGCCTCACCCTGTAGCTATCAGTTTAAATGTTTGAATTTCGAAACCACTCGAGCTCTACTGTATTTCACATTCAAAAATCGCCTTGAAGCTAGTAGCACATCACTCATACGCCAGGTAAACCTGCAAATATCAACCTCCCACACGTTCACGCCTTCATTAGAACGTTAGACACAATACAAACCGTCAGTTGCTGTTCAATATTCAACGTACGTTCTGTGCACTGTCATTCCCTCGGACAAGTTCAAGTCCGTAGCCATGCGAGATCTGGCAACGCTGTCAGGCAGCTCTACTCCCTCGTTCCTTCGTCGTTATTCTCGGCGCATCAAACACAATTCCCAAAATCCCGACTGCCAATTTTTTCTTGTTAAATACAAACACGCATATACACACACACACACACACACACACACACACACACTTTCATATATAAGTATGTATGTTTGTGTGATAGGCACGTTCGGCGAACTGTCGAACTTTTAACAAAAAAGCTTTCGCTCCCGTTTTAACACAAAAGTTTTTGCGCTGCGGGAGAGCATGTGCGTGTGTGTGTGTATGTGTGTGTGTGTATATTACTGCGTTTGCTCCAGTTTCGACTATGTAGATGCTCGGGAGTTGCACTTCGGCTGGAGCTTCGGCACACGACGATTGCCATTCGGCTCTAGTTGAACGTTTATGGAGTCAAACAAAATTTCAATACGCCAAGTTCAGTTGAGCGCGTCGGACGTTCGTCGTGTCGTTCCGTCCTCGTTGTCCAGCTCGTGCGTGGCGCGTATATGCCTGTGTGTGTGCGTGTGTATGTGTGCGTTGTAGTATTTCCGCCGACGCTCTATACATATATGTATACCTGCTGCAGAGAGCGGCTGACGTAGTGGCTGGCGTGTGTAGTAAAAGTCATTAAAAAACTTATTCAATAGTATTTCACGCACAGCAACAAAAACGCGCGCACTTCTCGGAATAGGCAAAGCAACTTCTGTTCATTATCGTTACCATCGCCATCGTCCTCGTCGTCCTCGTCGTCCTCGTCGTCCTCGTCGTCCTCGTCGTCATGGTGTATTCCTCTAAAATGATTGCAGAAAAGCGCATGAAATTGCCAATAAAAGTTTAATGTTACATTAAATTGCCTCGGGAGCACTCGATCAATATACCCAGTCTAACAGCAGTCAATTAAATCTTTTAGGGAATACACACATAACAAAACACACATATTTTTTAGGAGAACCTTAAATATAGCTATAATATATACATATCTTTATATATAATAACAGTGGAAACATTTTGGTAAGCCCAGCAGCAAACATTGTGGGGTGCTAAAAGTCCGCTCAACACACGCTTCCTTACACAAATCACATGGAATTTTATAATAAAATGCCAACGCTGCGTATACGCAATGTCTGCAAAACGCCAATATCGCCACTCGCCCAGCAGCTATTCGAAATGAGAAACTCATCATCATTTTTGCATTTGGCATGCCAGCAACTCGACGCACATGTTGGATGAGGCAATGCCAAAGGCAACTGTCCCATATATACACAAAATTTCTAATGCCAAATGCGCGCGCTTACGTCTCCAGCACACACGGACACACACAGATATACACATACACATACAAGGAGGCGTAAGGCAGACGCACACACTTAAGGTTCAACAGCCCGACGATTGCCTGGCAAGCAGAGTCAGCGTAAGGCCCCAAAGCAGCCATTATCTTCGACAACGTAACCCAACGAGCCTCAGACTCGACAGACTCGACAGACTCGTCAGACGCGGCAGCAACATTGCGTATACGTCGTGTTCTCCGCTTCCTTTCAGTTTCATCTTTTGTCTGCAAAAGTGGCAAAATGTAATTTTTGGCATTTTCTGCTGTTGCCACCGAATAACCTTTCCGTTGCCAACAACTGCCCTTTTGAGCCATCTTCCCCCAACTCTGGTTAATGCCATTGACATTGGCGTGGGAAAACGTCTCGTGAGGAGTGGCAACAAAAGCTAACGGCATTGTTTATGAATCTATCTATTGACGAGTGCTCATATACGAGTATGTAATATAATACTCACATAACATTGCATTGTCATAGCTTATTGACCCTGTTTTCTTAACTGAAACGATCTAAACGAATTGCAAGTCATTTTAGTCAAGTTACGTTCTACAAAAGAATGCCAAGTTATTCTGTAAAGTTGCATATCTTATCTTATTTTGATCAGAAGAAACAATTAGTTTCGGCTTACGCTTTGATTTCTTACAGTTTGCCGTGCAGCTGCTTTTAAGTCTCTTTTATTACCCTTACTTTTTGCTCGCTTTTAGTTTAATTGCTTCGCAACTCTTTTGGCTTTTCCATAAATAAGACCTTTCCGGCAAGTAAGTAGTTGTTGCTAAGCTTGTGTTGCCCCGTTTCAATTTAATACCCTTTGTATTAATGAAATTTTTGCGCGTGCAAAGCAAATTATTTACGCGAAGTTTCAAATGCCAGACCAGACCGGCAAGTGGAGGCGTTGCTTTTATTCCGAAAGGGTCTTTGGCCCACTGGGCGTATGCTTAACGTAAATCACATGCCTGTACTGACTACTCGGAGTGTGGGGCAGAGTTTACTTGGAGCGCCATTTAAATCAATTGTGTAGAAATTTCTAAAATGTTGGCAAACCTGCAGTGGCCGTGGGATCCGCAGAGATGGTAGTGAAGCGTGAAAAGCAAACATAAATACATATCTCACTCGTTTGGCAACAAAAATCAGTCGAAAGGAAATACACACACACACACACACACATTCAGAAAGGAAGAGAGAGAGAAAGAGAAAGACTGAGACACAGTTATCACAGCTTTATGTGCTTATAAAATAGAAACACCGTCAAAGCGAATAAAACAAAAAACCTTAAACGAAATCAAACGAAAGCAAACGAATCGAAGCGAATGCGAATGAAACAAAAATATACGAATTAAGCCATAAGACGTGTGTGGCAAGCAGCAACTGAAACGTATCAAATTATAACTTAAGTACGAGCCACCACCGAATCAAAAGAACCAACAACAACTACAACGAAAACATCATTAGTAATACAATAAAAAAACATAGAAAATAAATAAAATTCCTAGCAAAACAAAATAGAATCGAATTCAAAGACGAAAACGAATCGACGCCTTTTGGGGCTGAAACTATCATTTAAATTAGAAACACAGTGTGTGAATAGCCAAGTCTTGGACATAAAACACGCAACTCGAACTGCGCATAATTTATACAGAAAGTCATTACAAGACTGCCTCATCCTCCTCCCTCCGCTCATCGTCATTGTCCACGATCCTTAGAATATACTCTTCTTCGCATTTTGACATTTACGTGGAACTGGCAAACTGGCTTCAGCTAAGTTAATGTGTGATAGCGCCACAACAGGATGCTTTCTGACCAGAAGCAGTGGCCGCAAGGTGAGTCCTTTATATCGCTGGCTGCCAAATGTGGATGTGTGATTTTGACGCCAACAACTTTTTTTTATTAATATCACATTAGCTCGGCCTTGAGTATTTGCTCTTAATTTAAGTTCAACTACCACAAAGAGCTATATATATATACCATATATATATTAATTTGCAGAAACTAATTATTCTCTTGACAATATTAAATTCAAATAAAATATAATTATTTTCAAAAAATTGTATGTCAACAATTTATTTAACAATTTACATTAATATAATTATTTTGTTGTACTTTACACCACAGAACTTTTTGCATTATTTAAGCAAAATTTATATTTATATTTATTACAAATATTTGGATATACACAGAATTTTATACGCGCGACTGAATATTTTACATCAATTAAACAAAATGTACAATTCTATTCATTAAATATAAATTTGTTACATTTTATAGTTTGGATATAAAAATATCCTTTTCCTATAATTGTCTTGAGTGTTATAAAGAAAGAGGCGTTTGTTAAATTCTTAATTAAAATGTTCAGTTAATCGAATTCTATCGACAGAACTTCAGGAGAGTTTATAAACAAGCTTTTGTAACTTAATATTCAAATTATTAGTTTTCTATCTTATTTTTCATTTAATTTAAATTGTTATCTCTCATGTTTTTACTTTGACAATAAAGAAATATATAAATAATAATAACAGAGTATTTTCTATTTGCGCTTAAATCGTTAAGGGAATAAGTCTCTTAGAAATTTTATGAACAACATTTTTAGACCCTTTATTTATATATAAAAGAAAAGACCTTGGTAGTGAACGGACGTGTTTCGCGCGCGCTCCGGAAAATCTCTTGTAGTGGACGAACTTAAAAGTAAAATAATTGCAAATTGTATTGCAGTTATATAACAATAGCGAAAGGACGCTTTATATAAAAAGAAAATTCTGTTTTATGTGAAAAAAAAAAAGTGCATAGTTATAAAAAAGTGCCACGATTAAACCGCTCATAATGAGCAATGAACAAATGAAAGAGCGTAGAAGCTCCATCGATCAACGAAATGGATTTTATTCATATTTCTCAACCCGCGACAACGAGGCTGAAAAAATATCAATGCAGAGCAATCCAGCTCTCTTGACCATAGGCAACCAGAGAGCACGTTCTTGCTCTCCGGCTCTACTAACTGTGCCTTCCACGTCATGGAGTTCGCAGTGCAGCTCTCCAACAACGTCGAATGCAATAATTTCGACACACGCCGCACCAACAGCAAGTACAGTGACCTCTTTGACTTCAACAATCGCAGCAACATTAACAACTACTACGGTTTCTGTCACCAACAATGCGATAACGACTGCGCGCTCAACTTCTGCAGCGCAAGCGCAAATTACAACAACATCATCATTTTCAAGCTCATGTGCCAATACCGGCAATAACAACAACACGCAAACAATGGAACCAACTCAAGCCAAGAAAACGGGACCGGCTGTGCAGACTGGAATGGATCGCTACATCCAAATCAAGCGCAAACTCAGCCCACAAAAGGCAAAGGATGGAAACAAACCAAAAATTAACCGTGCAAATAATGTCAGCGAAACTCCTGAGACTCTAAACTCTAATAGATTCTCCATTCTGGCTGATGTTGAGACTCGTCAACCCGATGCTGGACAAGAGGTCCCAAAGAAACAAAAGCCCCCACCAATATACATTCGGGAGGAGATTTCCAACGCACTTGTTAACAAAATTGTTGAGCTGGTCGGGAATAACAACTTTCATGTTATTTCACTCACTAAAGGGAATATCCGTGAAACCAAGCTACAAACAAAAACTGAGGAGCATTTCCGAATAGTGTCAAAATACCTAAATGACACTAAGAAGAACTATTACACATACCAACTAAAAAGTAGTAAGGGCTTGCAAGTGGTACTTAAGGGCATAGAACCAGAGGTAACGCCTGTCGAAATCACAGAAGCTCTACATGAAAATGGTTTTCTCGCCAAGAAGGTGACAAATATTATCAACAAAAATAAGAAGCCGCAACCACTCTTCAAGGTCGAGCTTGAGCCAGACAATAAAACATTGAAGAAAAACGAAGTACATCCAATCTACAAGCTGCAGTTCCTGTTGCATCGCAGGATCACTGTCGAAGAACCACACAAGCGCAATGGACCAGTGCAATGTACAAATTGCCAAGAATACGGACACACACGATCCTACTGCACTCTTCGGCCAGTCTGTGTAGCTTGCGGAGACTCTCATGGCTCTGACCCTTGCCCTGCTAACAAAAAAGACCCAAGTGCAAAAATGTGTGGTAACTGCGGAGGAAATCACACAGCAAACTACAGAGGCTGCCCAGTTTACAAAGAGTTAAAAAGCCGAATCCGACGAGCGACAACGACACGCTTCCAAAACACACCAAATGTATTTATACCATCCCAAACTACACCTGACGTCTTCTTCGCTAAAGCAGCAAGATCTTCATTTGGTCCCGCAAACACTATCAAAGGCACCTCGTTTGCAAGCGCTCTAAAAACAGGACTAGAAAACTCAAGCCACACAACAGCGATTCCACATTTATCTGAGGTAGAGCCAAATATGGTAAACTCTCACCAGCCCATGGGGCAGCCACAAAACAACATTGAAGCCATGATCTTTTCTCTGCAACAAAATATGATGGACTTCATGTCATTCATGAAAACAACTTTGCAAACCCTCATGCAAAATCAAAACATACTGATACAGATGCTTGCATCTCAACAGTCCAAATAATCAATGGCGTCTCTACGAATATCTCTGTGGAATGCCAATGGTGTTTCACGGCACAAACTTGAACTAACACAATTCCTGTACGACCGACACATCGACGTGATGCTGCTCGCAGAGACACACCTCACATGCAAATACAACTTCCAAATACGAGGTTATTTGTTTTACGGCACAGATCATCCGGATGGCAAAGCTCACGGTGGATCCGGCATCTTAATCAGAAACCGCATCAAGCACCATTTTCATAAAAGGTTTGCAACAAATTATTTGCAATCTACATCCATAAACGTACAATCGGGTAACGGCAATCTCACCATTGCCGCTGTTTATTGCCCGCCTCGCTTCACAATCTCTGAGGGTCAATTCATGGACTTCTACAATACTCTAGGGGAGCGATTTATAGCAGCAGGAGACTACAATGCCAAGCACACGCACTGGGGATCCCGCCTTGTGACCCCCAAAGGAAAGCAGTTATACAACGCAATCATCAAACCAAACAACAAACTGGACTACGTTTCCCCAGGTAGGCCTACATATTGGCCAGCAGACCCCAGAAAGCTACCAGATCTAATTGACTTCGCAGTCACGAAGAACATTCTACGCAATCTGATAAGTGCCGAATCACTTTCGGACCTATCATCCGATCACTCCCCGGTGCTACTAAATCTTCTCCAACGCCCGCAAATCATAGAGCATCCTCATATGCTGACAACGCACAGAACCAACTGGCTTAAATACAAGAAATATGTTAGTTCCCATGTTCAGCTAACCCCGCAGCTCAACATCGAAGAGGACATCGACTGCTCTGTTGATGCTCTGGAATCTGTACTCGTAGCAGCAGCCAAAACTTCAACACCGCAAGGGATATCTGCGCAGTCCAGCCAGAACAGAACTAATCGGCAAATTGAAGAACTTGTTCTGCAAAAACGACGATTGCGACGAGACTGGCAGACCTACAGATCGCCATCTTCAAAACAGCGCCTCAAAGAAGCCACTCGCAGACTCACCAAGGCTCTAAAACAAGACGAAGAAGACGTTCAACGTCGGTACATAGAGCAACTATCGCCAACCAGCACAAAGAATCCGCTGTGGAGGGCTCATCCAAATCTCAGCGCTCCGACCGAACCTGTCATTCCAATAAGAAACTCTTCAGGCAGCTGGGCCCGCAGCGACAAAGACAGAGCCAACACATTTGCTTCTCACCTACGAAATGTGTTCCAGCCAAATCCCGCAACTAATTCATTTGAACTGGACGCATTACCAACAAGTAGCCAAACTGAGACTGAGCCAATTGAGTTTCTGCCTAACGAGATTGCGAAAGTCATCAGAGAACAACTGAAACCAAAAAAATCACCAGGTTGTGATCTAATAACTCCAAAAATGATAATTGAACTTCCAAACTGCGCTATCTGCCTCGTTTGTAAGCTCTTCAACGCAATTACAAGACTTGGATACTTTCCAAAAAAATGGAAAAAATCGACCATTATCATGATACCGAAACCAGGAAAAGACCACACAATACCATCATCGTACAGACCGATAAGCTTACTCTCGTGCTTGTCAAAACTGCTTGAAAAATGCCTCCTTGCGCGGATAATCCCATACCTGAGGACAAACAATGTAGTTCCAGCACATCAATTTGGCTTCAGGAAGAACCATGGAACTATCGAGCAAGTCAACCGAATAACATCAGCAATACGTACTGCATTCGAAAATCGGGAATACTGCAGTGCGATATTCCTCGACGTCTCTCAAGCATTCGACCGAGTCTGGCTCGAAGGTCTCATGTATAAAATCAAAATACTACTGCCTGAACATACTCACAAGCTATTTGAGTCGTACCTCTACAACAGAGTCTTCGCAGTGAGATGCAACGCTACTACATCCGACGACCACAGTATAGAAGCTGGAGTTCCTCAAGGCAGCGTACTGGGGCCAACCCTTTATGTTCTATTCACGGCGGATATACCCATAAACGAGCGACTGACAACATCTACATTTGCTGACGATACTGCTATCTTAAGTCGCTCTAGATGTCCAATACAAGCTACAGCACAACTAGCTGACCACCTGGTGGTGGTGGAGAAGTGGCTATCAGACTGGCGTATTAAAATAAACGAGCAAAAGTGTAAACATGTTACGTTTACTCTTAATAGGCAGACTTGCCCTCCGCTAACGTTATACAATACGCAGATCCCCCAAGCTGATGAAGTGACGTATCTTGGCATACACCTTGATAGGCGACTTACCTGGCGGAGACACATCGAAGCTAAAAAAATGCACCTAAAACTGAAAGCTAATAGCCTCCATTGGATTATAAATTCTCGATCCCGTCTATGCTTGGACTACAAGGTCCTACTCTACAATTCCACTCTAAAACCAATCTGGACCTACGGCTCGCAGCTTTGGGGAAATGCGAGTAGCAGCAACATTGACATCATACAGCGCCAACAATCCAAAATCTTAAGAACCATCACTGGGGCGCCATGGTATGTTCGGAACGAAAACATTCACAGAGATCTAAACATTCTACCCGTAAAAGATGAGATAGTTCAACAAAAAGCAAACTACCACCTGAAACTATCTTTGCACCCAAATCATCTTGCAAGGTGCTTATCTCTGGTGTGCAACCGAACACGCCTCCAACGCAACGACCTACCAGCCCAGCAATAATCCATTAGGGCCCTTTAACTCGGATTCAGTCAACACGGCTGTTATCTAACGCATTATTTTTAAGATTTGATAAACTTATTGTTAGTCTCCCTCTGGAGAAGATTCAATAAATAAATAGCAAAGCATTAAAAAAAAAAAAAAAAAAAAAAAAAAAAAAAATTTATATATGACTTGGATAAATGCCATTTAACATGACATTCGGGGAAACTTATTAAACAGTTTTATTTTTTTTAATAATAGAAACCGAACATCGTTAACATTTTTTATTCAATTTTGTCATAGTATCACCTGTTCACCACGACTCTATATTTGCATTCAACATAATTATGGATAGGCTATCTACAGAATTTTATTAAACAGAAAATGTCACTGGCAAATCTTTGCAGTGAGAGACATTTGACGTTTATGTAATAGGAATATATAAAAAAGATTTTCAAAGGGCTTTAAGCAGACCTTGAAGGCGAAAGTCACGGCAACTCAAGTGATTTGCTGATTGAAATTAAGTACAAGACTAAGATATGTGGGCCATTGCATTTGCAAGAAAACAATGGATCTAAAGAAACGACAGGCATTATTAAAACATGGCACTTGATAGTACAAACGATATTGCGAAAGTCCAAAGGCGATTGTGCCTGCGTCTGTAGTTGATGTTCGAAATGTCATGACTCTGCGTAAAATACATACTCATGTTCTGCTGCTGCTGTCAGCCAGTAAGGAAAATCCTGGGAAAGCTAGCCGAGCGCCCACTCACATCAAATACTCGTACAATCGCCAAAAAATATTTGCATGTCATTTTTATTTCCCTTTAATATTTATTTATATTTTCTCTACAGCTATAAGTTCTGAATGTGTATGTGTGTGAGTTTTATGCAAATATTGTTTTTTCCTCATATTCTGTTTCTCATTTTTTGTATTTTGCGTGCTTTGCGCAGCAACTACTTTTCACCTCTGACCCCGCAGCTGTTTTTGTTGTTGCTCTGCCTGCGCTTTAACGCGTAATTCTCAACGACTTTGTGTGTGTATTTTGTACTGTTTTTTCTGTTTTGTTTTCTTTTTTCGTTACATCAACAATTTATGTGCTATTTATGCGGGTGAATGCATAAGTAAAATTTGCGTATAATAAATAAAAATGCATATTTTATAGACGCGCCATCAAACAACGGCAACAACTTGCACAATTTTATTTGCGCTTTTAAATATTTTTGAAAACAAAAAACAAACTCTAGTGCGGCTGATGGTGGCTAAGGAGAAGGAGCGTGAGACGGAGCGACCAGTGGATGAAAAGTGCACTTAAAATATTTTGCAGCTTTAGGAACTCAACTACTTAAAGGCTCAGTGGCAGCGCCCATTTGAAGCCTCCTTCAAATATTGAAATAAAATTGCATTTAAGGTTTCAAACGAGTCGACGACTGTTGCCTGTCGCCCACCTCCCTTATCTTGGCCTTCCTCTGCCTGTCGCCTGTCGTCAGCCCAGTAAAATATTTGCACACTGTTAAAGTGTTTGTTTTTTCTGTGGGCGTATTTCATTTGACACACACGCCCTTTTTTGGGCTGCATAATTAAATTTCTCAGTGACAGCATTTGGGGCCGCTGACAGAGGCGTGGCACTCTGGCATGTTAATGAACTCCCCCAGGCGTTGAAAATGCCGGATAATGCATTGCCTGCAACGGCAACGGCAAAGGGAACTGCAACTCAATCAATCGCCGCGGCATTTAAATACACTTACTTGGGCACGCAGAGTACATCAACTCTGGGGTTGAAGTGGAAGGGTATGCATCAACTGCATTCCACACACAGCTTTTCTTTTTTTATTTTCATGTACTTGGCTTGGGAAAAACTGATGCCTCGACTTACACATCGCTTCAATATATTTTATTTTTTTCACATTTCTCTTTGCACTCATATTTTTATCTTCATCATTAGCTTATCGAGCATTATCGGGCTCAACATTCTTGACGTGATTCTGTCTGAGCATTTGCAATGAAATTGATTTTCTGCCTTGTGCTTTGCGTCTAATTACATAATGTCCCATTCAAATTGCGTTTACTGTTGTCTTTCTGTTTGCTTGTCGGCAAATTTAAATTTAATCAATAAATCACGTATACGCCACGTAAAACTTGGGGTGGTTACATACTACATAGGCACACACACACAAACACACACAACAAACTCTGACGTCCCTGTTGTTGTTTGCCTTAATTTGTGGTGAACTCAAGCCAGGGCACAGGACAATTTGAGGCAGCACAACAGACGTTCTGGGGCAGTGTCTTAATTGTTGTTGTCCCCGCCACGGCTGCCACAACTGCAACTGACAACTATTATTAACGGAGCAGAGTCCCAGCTTGAATTTGGAATTTAATTGTCTTTGGTGAATGGTTGAAATTTCAATTCCAGCCATAATACAACAGCGGTTGTGTATGGCTCTGGCTTTTGTTTTGGTCAAACAAACTGTCCTGTTTCAATAAAATAACATTCCAATTAGCCAATCAAACATTCAACTTATGTTTTAAGCAAATAAATACTTATATATCATAACATATTACAGCTGACACTGCAAGTTTCAATCAATCTCAGTCAATAGCCAAAAGCAGTCCGTCGATGTTATCACTTAGACAAATAACATGACTTGCTCATATCGACGGATTAGTTCGTAATTGTATTAATTAAATACTTTGTCTGATCGCACACAAGAACAATACAAAAGCCAAGTAATTATTCAATTCAGACTGCAAAAACAAAAGACTGAAGTCGCAGTCAAATCTCAGACTGAGGTAATCAATCAACGTTGCTGGCAATCAATCAACCCAAGGCAGACACAATAGAAGCGAGTCTCGGTGACAAATGCAAAATTAAATCGGACAATGTTTTTTCTACTCTAGTTGACCAGTATTGCTATTTAGGCCAACTCACAAATTATGGCTAGTCCATTATTAAAATCGAGCGGCCTAAATGGGGAGCTTGGAGCCTAATGTATCTAATGGCCTCTATTGTCGTGTGCTCAAAACAAATGCCAGTAGTTTTGTCCAAAAAGTGTACCCACACACACGCATACACCCGTCAACTGGGTCTAATAATGGCATCTGTGTGCGGGCATAATTACAATTTGACTCAATTTCCGTTTGAAGTTTTTGTTGATTTTATTGATTTGTGGAGTCACGCAACTTCCTTGACATCTCCTGCTGCCAACTGCTCGTTCGCCCCTCGCCCACAGACAAAAATGACTTGAAAATGCTCCTGCAAGTAATTACCAGAAATCATCAATATTTAACAGCTCTTATAGAATCCTCAGCAGTCGCTGCATCCAGACTGTGCTCCTGCTACTTCTACAGCTAAGTCTATGCCTGTTTTCAATTAGGTCGTCGTGGCGAGAAGACAGAAGATGGGGGGGAGGGCGTCCGGGAGGAGAGGGTGTTTTTAAGTAGTTGCTGACTAAGCGCAAAGACAACGTCATGAAGTTTAAGTAACTTTTTAAAAGGCTGACGAGGCTTACATGACTCACATGTGTGAATGTGGGTGCGAGGGTGGGTCGAGACGTTGCCAATTTGCATATCTTGGCGACAAACTGTAAAAAAGGGGGAGGTAAGGAAGACTGTGCGCTCCATTAACTGAGAGCTTTACTTTACTTTTAACTTATTGGATTTGCCGGTTAACAAACTATGCGCTTTCTAATTAACCGCCCCAATGCGGTGTAATTAATGCCCGCTAAGTGCCTGCAGTTATGTGCAACCAACAACAGAGACAACAGACAGTGCCAATTGCAATGAATAATTGAATGCAAAATGAATAAAATCAATGGTCACGTGGCTAAAGTGGAGGAGTTAGCTACCAAAATGATTACACTGAACTTGACATCGCCAAACGGACGGAGCTGCTCTGGAGATGCCGCAAAACCACACAGAGTGCACCAAGAAATACATACATACGTTCACACTGGCTATAGATAGTAACCTCTCCTCAATTCATACCCCTCTTGGCTCCTCTCCATAGAGCGCTGCTTGCAATTGCCTTCGGCACTTCAATGTGTCCATTTTGTGCTGACCGTGCCTCGACATGCGATTCACTCACTTAAACGGGATAACTGACGACACACACACTCACACAGACACAGAGAGAAAAAGGACATACTAAATTTTGATTCGAATGTATTCCAATTAAGTGCTTACGATTTTTAAATTCCATACTTGATATAAGAACGAATTTATGAAAATAAGCATACAAATACGCTAACCGAGTATAAATCATCTTTATATAAGAGAAAAGATTCTTGAATTGAAAAATTTAGTTTTACTACACATGAGTACGTATGAGTAAATTTGTATGTACGTTTGAAACGTGGGTTCGAGACGGTTTTTTTTATAGTAAATACAAGTTTGTAAAATCTTAAATAAAGCTTGTTAAATCTTTAATAGTTTCTTGCTTGTCTTTTGAGATAGTAAAACTATATTTAACAAGATAACAGGATCTAAAATATGAAATACTTAATCTCTCTTTTTATACCCTGTGGGGGTATATTAAGTTTGTTAAAAATATGTAACGGGCAGAAGGAAGCATGGCCGACCCCATAAAGTATATATATTCTTGATCAGCATCAATAGCCGAGTCGATATAGCCATGTCCGTCTGTCCGTCGGTCTGTCGGTCCGTCCGTATGAACGAAAGGATCTCAGAGATGGTAAGAGCTAGAAGCTTGAACTTGGTGTCCCAGCACTGGTAATTTTTGCAGGCAGATCAAGTTTATCTTTTTTTTTTGGATGCCACGCCCACTTTGCCCACAAACTAAGTAAAAGTAAAAGCATAAAACAAGCAGTTTTGTAGCTCAAACCCCTCATAACAAGAGCAATATAACAGCTAAAGACTTCACATTTACCACACATGATAAATATTTTGTGTTCAATGTGTCCAGAAAATATTATCACGATGCCACGGCCCCCTCGCCTACAAAACGGAAAAACTTATAACAAGAGCAATATTACAGTTAGAGACTTCAGACTTGGGACACATGATGAATATTTTGTGGTCGATGTGTCCAGAAAATTGTATCGCGATGCCACGCCCCCTTCACCCACAAATTAAGTAAAACCTCATAAAGCAAGCAGTTTTGTCACTCAAAAACCTCATAACAAAAGCAGTTTTGTAGCTGGAGACTTGAGATTTGGCACACATGATGAATATTTTGTGGTCGATGTCTCCAGAAAATTGTATCGCGATGCCACGCCCCCTTCACCCACAAATTAAGTAAAACCTCATAAAGCAAGCAGTTTTGTCACTCAAAAACCTCATAACAAAAGCAGTTTTTTAGCTGGAAACATGAGATTTGGCACACATGATGAATATTTTGTGGTTGATGTGTCCAGAAAAATGTATCACGATGCCCTACGCCCACAAAAATTAAAAAACGAATTACTAGAGAATTTCATCTGGAGTGAATTTAAACGGGTTCCTTTAAACCCACAGGGTATATTACGGTCGGGGTCCCGACTGTTCGGCTTGTTGCTCTGTGTGTATGTCTCTTTTTGGCCTACAATCTTGTTATTTGGGCAACGGCCACGTTCTTATTGAATACAGTTGTTCAATTCAGCGCAAACGACCACGCCCCATTTTCGCATTTGCTAGCACGCAAATGGGCGTGTAAACACTATAGAAGTACATATAAATAAGTGTGTTAATGATGCAATTGTGGAACTGTGCATTATTTATTTAGTTTATTTAGCGACGGGCGATACTGAAATATCATTGAAGTAAACACACTTGAATAGTTAAATGTGCATATATATAGATATATGTTTATGCAAAACTGTATCTATGCAGAGCATAAGAATGCCTATTTGCCTAAGAGAATAAGGAGGGGGAAGCACTTGAGTATAAAACTTCAACGACATCTGCAAAACTTTGTCATAGCTGCACAACATCAACACAACAATAATAACAAGAACAGAGAAAGGAAGGAGATGAAGAAGACATAGCTTAGGCAAAAAACAGAGGGTACCATATGTCAAAGTTTGGCAATTTCTAAGATTTTGGCTCGGGGCTAACATGATTTTTGGCAACCGCAGAGGGAGAAGACTAAAGTGTACACTTGACTGTGAACTCTGAACTGTGGCTGCAATGCTGCCCAGATTTGACTGCAGGCCATCTGGCCACAGTCAACGATAAGTTGGTTCTGCTGTCCAGCCCGCCCCGTCCTCCCCTGCCCCTGATCCGGCATTAATCCATTAAAAACTTCGTTGTAGCAGCAACTTCATTTCAAGTGGGAAAAAAAGCAAAGCTGTACATTGTTGCTGGCGTGTGACATCATCATCATCATCATCATCACCATCATCGTCATCGTCATCAGGCTAACGTGCCAGTCGACATTCCTTTTTTGGTACAGTTGCCGCGAAGGTCTCGCTGCAGGAAATTCGCTGTGATGTGGCACGGACACAAATTGCAGTTGGCGTGGCATGGAATGTGTTTTAAAAAAAAGCAAAACGTCAAACTAGGCAACGAAATAATTATTACATAGTTTTTGGGGCAACTTCTATGCAACTGCCACTCGATAGCAAGTTGCAAGTGCATTTTGATTGCGATTGTGTATTCTGATTGTGTTGCAGCTGCAACTTTCTCTCTCCCACTCTCTTGACAAAACTGTGAAATTGGCTTAATGAATGCAAAACAAAATCTTTTAGCCCGGGCTTAAGTGGGCGTGGACCCAGCCGCGCCAGTTGTCGGTGTTCCCAGCAACAGCAACTACAATTAGCTTAATTTATGCAGCGACGCGTTGCACTTTAAATTTGCATTAAGCTCTGCGCATATATTAAATTAAAATATTAAAAATAACACAACTTATCACTCTTTCTTTTGCAGGAGAATGGAAGATCAGTTCCTGATGTTACTGCCAGTCCGGGCCGTGCACCGCCCGGTCCGCTGCCCGCTAATCAGCTGTCCGGTTTGGGCAACCAGCAGCAGCAGCAGCAACACCATCATGCCAACCAGCAGCAGCAGCAACAACAGCTGCAGCAACACCATGGCAACCAGCAACAGAATCGCAATCAAGGTGGCAATTCGAATGCCACTGGCGGAGGCAAGGATCCGGTGTTGCTGCAAGGTGACTTCCGCAAGGTCAGTGGCATCAGCTCGGAGATCTTTCGACAGATAGAAGCCGTGGAAAATGATCACGATCCAAATACGGCGGCTGCTCTGGAGGCAGTCGAGCGTCGCGGCGAGATGATTGTACGCATTTTGGAGCCACGTTCCATGGGCAGCAAACAGGCTGTGGATGCGGCCCACAAGCTGATGAACAAGGCCGATGGTCGGCACACTGTACAACTGGTGGAGATAGTCAAGCGGCCCGGCCAGACACTTGGCCTCTACATACGTGAGGGCAACGGCGCCGATCGCACCGATGGCGTCTTCATATCCCGCATTGCTCTCGAGTCGGCGGTCTACAACAGCGGCTGCCTAAGGGTGAGTGTGAGCTGGGAAAGCTAGCGAATTATCTGACATTTTTGATGAGACAATGGGAAAGCTGGTCTTTTTTATTTGTAGCCTAATAGTGAAATAATGAAATTGGTTTTAGAGCAATTTTCAAAGAACTTTTGCCAATCCTAAACGGTGACCTTTTTGAATGCCTTAACGGCTACTCCGGGTGTCAGAACACCTTGGCCTTACAATTTGTTTTTGATTGCCAGAAAAAAAGTAAGTCATTGCCGTGATGAAGCACAAACCGTTTTTTGCATTTGGTTTTCCATTCTTAATTGAAGAAACATGCGATCATTTGCCTTGCAGTGCTGCGTTCGCAAACAACTTTTGTTGAGTTTGCTTCTTTTGGAAAACCCATACAGTCAAATTTTTGCGTTGTTTCGCGCTAATATAAATACATTCAGGATTCGACACCTGTTACGATTTTACATACGTCCTTTGAGAATGCATCTGAGGGAGTGTCAAGTGAAGGGGTATCCAATATGTTTATGCCATTTTGCGTTAAGCTAGTGAGTCTAACGCCCAAGGATATCTCAATCTCACGTCACTTGACGATCTTGCTTTATCAATTAGTGCACAGCATAAATTGTTTTTGGCGTAACAACTGTTCTTGGACGACCTTTACGGAATTCGTCCTGCAGCGAAAATTTGGACATGATTGAAATCGTTGTATCTGTTTTTCCCAGGGGCTAATCTTTGTGCTTCAATGACAAAAGTCGAAGTAAGTTGATCGAAGCTTTCCTGCGAAGATATTGTTAACCACTTAAAAACCCTTTTCCATCGAAATAAATTTTTCAAGTCAATGTAAAAAATATACAATAAGTTCTATGTAAACTTATGAGAGAATATACCAAACTTTTATATGGAAATGTCAATTGAAACCTAATAGTCCCAAAAGTGACGTAGGCTAGAAATATAAAGGCAACCCAAGTAATTCTGCTGGCCATTGGCATACATATGCCAATCGATTTATAATGCTAGAAACGATTGCGTGACCAGAATCTCGGTGGGATTATTATGTCAAAAAAACCAGCAGTTGTTATCATCGCAGTTTAGACAGGTTTTTGCCGAAAAATTAATGAACATGAATAGAAAAGGATACAATTATATGGATTATAGATTTATTGTCAGTCTGGAAATGTTTGTAAATGTATATTGTTATAATGTGCGTTTGTCAGGTGGGCGACGAAATCCTGGCCGTCAATTTGGTTGATGTCACACACATGTCGCTCGATGATGTCGTCATCATCATGTCAATTCCTCGCCGGCTGGTTCTGGCCATTAGGCAGCGGAGGGGCAATCGTGGAGCTGGTTCACCGGGACCGCCGACGTTGTCAAGGCCGGAACAGAAGCCCCCGCCGGTGGTGGTTATTAAGCGTGATCTCCGAGATGAGGATCTGGATGAAACGGATCGAATGCCGCGCCCGCGTTCATCACGTGAAAGACGTACAGGTAGTTTAAAATGAGGGCCGTGTTTAAAATGCTAATCGATGTTCCTTCTCTGTCTCTTCCCAACCAACCTGTAGGAGACGGCCGCGAGATGACCGAGTCACGCTCCAGGCTAGGATTGGGCCTCAACAACTACAGTCCTCAGTCGGAGCAGCTGGACATGTACTACAACACGCGAGCTGGAGTCAATGTCATGGGCGAGCCACCGAATTGGGGATATAAGGCGCCGCCGCCGCCTTCGTCGGTTATCACAGAGCAGCCCACCAAGGGACACGCCTTTGCACCATCTCACGCATATTATCAGAATGCCGGCACGCTGGAGAGCCTCGCGGAGAAGGTGCACGCCTTCTACCCAGGGGCGCCTGGTCAGCCAGTTGGTCCCTCGCGACGCATGTCCACGGGCACCGGCAACGTAGGGTTGGCCCAGCAGCATGCGCGCTTCCCGCGCTCCGGCTCGGATCAGCATTTGCCGCGGGTGGAGTACGCCGATTACTCGAACTCGCTGGGCCGCCACTCACTGCTGCGTTCCAGCTTGAAGCCAGGTACGGGAGCTCCTATGCCCGTGGGCGTTGGCGGCACTCTGGGGCGCTACGGTCGCTACGAGCAACAGCAGCGCGGTGGAGTTCCAAAGTACGGACCGCCGGCAGCGGGTGCACAATCGTTGACGCGCCGCTCGCGACCCAATCTCGACTACTCGAGCGATACGGAGGCTACGATTGGACCACGACCCAGTTACTATTACTATAATCGGCCCGCCATTGGTAGCATGCCACGTGGTGCAAGCGGCGTGAGTGGAGGAGCGGCTGCAGCAGCTGCTGCGATGCTGGCCGGTGGTACCGATCTCAACAAATTCAACTCTCTGCCCAGGGAACGTCCGGGCGTGAGGTTGCAGGGCATTCGTTCACGTCTGGGAGATCGCTTGATCGATGAGAACGATGGCAACATATCGGCGCCGGAATTTGATGCGCGACGTGGCCGAGATCTGCGACAACGCATCACGGCCAGTCCCGGCCCCTCGATCTTTACGGCGGACGAGTATCGTGCCTGGTTGAGACGGGCGCCTAGCAGCTCCGCCATTGCGGAACAAATGCGCATGACCCGGGACATGTTCGCCCAGCCACGCCCACATCGGTTCTCCTGCAGCGCTGAGAACATTCACGATGCCCTCAGAAATGTAAGTTGTGGTTGCTAGAGAATCTATAAAAATATATTCTCATTTATTTTATTATGTCTTAAAAACACTTGCCGTATCCATTAAGTAATATTTAATTTATTTAGATTTTAGAAACACATCTTAGTGATTCAGCAATATAAACAGAAATTATTCATTATTTATTATTATTATTATTATTAATTTTATAAAGTCAACTATGAAAAATTAATATTAAACGATGAATTATTGGAACAAAATACTTTTTACTTGGTTGCTCTTAGAACTAACTACCATACTACTAAAATCTATTAAAATCGCACCTCAGTTACGTTCAATATTCATGATTTGTATACGATGTGTTAAAATCATATATAATACTAATCATATATAATGTAATTTACTGTTTCATCTATTTTGAGAGTATTTTAAATATGTTTAATTTAAAATAATTAAATAAATATTAATGATTACCGATGGTCTTTGCAGACGGAGAGCATTTACTCGAGCAGAACGGGCATTCTGGGCGCCGGCACGCTGGACCGTAACCTGGGTCTGACCCGACCCATTTCGGCATTGCCAGTGCGTTCCATGTCCTCGCAACATATCGGTGGCGCCGGCTCCATACGTTCGCCCAGCATACGACGCATGCGACAGCTGCTGGAGCTGTCGGCGGGTCCGGCTAGTCCCAGTGGCAGCATCATGAGCACCGCTGGCCATCAGAGTCCGGCACCCACACCGAGCGCCACGCTGCCGCGTCCCCATCGACAGATCGACATCAATCCGGCGGAGTTCGCCAAGTACAAGCTGGACAAGCCCATTGTCGACATTGGCGGCATCTCTGGCATGCTCTGGATACACTTGCTGGCAGGACGCGGACTACGCACAGCACCAGAGATGGGAGCACAGCATGCGGCCGGAGGAGCGCCTCCTCAGCTCACCAGAGATCTCTACTGCGTAATTGAGTGCGATCGTGTGCATAAGGCACGCACTGTGGTACGATCGGGAGATCTGCAGTTTGACTGGGACGAGTCCTTCGAGCTGGATCTGGTGGGCAACAAGCAACTGGACGTGCTCGTGTACTCTTGGGATCCACAGCACAGGCACAAGCTGTGCTATCGCGGTGCCATCTCTCTCTCCTCCGTGCTGCGACAGTCTCCCCTGCACCAGCTGGCACTGAAAGTGGAGCCGCGTGGCACGATCTACATACGCATGCGGCACACGGATCCACTTGCCCTATACAAACGGCGAGGATTGCCCAGCTTGCGTGCCGGGTATCCAACGTTGTTTGGCGCTGATCTCGAGACGGTGGTCAACAGGGAGTCGAAGGGAGCTCCGGGCTGCGCCCCAGTGCCAATTGTGCTGAGGCGTTGCGTGGAGGAGGTGGAACGACGTGGTCTTGATATAATCGGGCTGTATCGGCTGTGCGGATCGGCGACCAAGAAGCGTCTGCTGCGCGAGGCCTTCGAGCGCAACAGCCGCGCCGTGGAATTGAGCCCGGAACACGTTCCTGATATTAATGTTATTACCGGAGTGCTCAAGGATTACCTCAGGGAGCTGCCCGAACCGCTATTTACGCGTTGTCTCTTCCAGATGACAGTCGACGCATTAGGTAATGTTATAAGCCTTTACTCATATATATTATTATATATATTATATATGAAAATGCGGAATAACAATTGAAAATTAGTTTATTATGTAGGAAAATCAATAAGGGAGGTTGGCAACAGTTTGATTATAAATCTAAAATATATTAGAAATGTGAAAATGTATGACAATAATTGGAAATTAGAGAACAAACAATAAGAAAAAGTGGGAGAAAGTTATAAATTAATCATATAGTTTAAATGAGTTTTGCTTAGCTTAGCTTAGCTTAGGTAAAGTCTGAGATTATAGAAATTCAGCTGGTTCAGTTGCAGAGTTGCCAGAGTGTCTATTGCTTCAATGGAACCGAAAAGCAGTTCAGTTTCGTCATCTTTATGTATTAATGCAGACAAATGTCTATTAACCTTTTTGCTTAATTTTGTAATTTATGCAGATAAACTTCTTACTTCCACATATTTTACCCCATACATATTTCTTACAAAACTGCCACATATATTTTATAAATTTTCAGTTCTTCTACTTTTTTTATACTATTGGGTTTTAATTTAACTATAGCTCTTAGATCTGATAACGTATCTGTGCCATTTGGCTGTGAATCGGGGCAAATAAATTTACTCTATAAAAGTCTGAGCGGTTTTCAGATATAATTGTAAATTTGATCAATTGTTAAAATATTTTACTTTATTTATAAGACGAAATTAATTTTATTTATCTGAATAATGAAATTAATTGCAATTCCTTAGCTGTCTGCCTGCCAGACGATCCCGAGGGCAATGCGAAACTGATGCTTAGCATACTCGACTGTTTGCCTAGAGCGAATAGGGTAAGTGCCGCATGGATAACTAGGAATATCAACTGATTTAGTACTAAATGAAAATACTGCCACAGGCCACCTTAGTTTTCCTGCTGGATCATCTGTCGCTGGTGGTGTCCAATTCGGAGCGCAACAAGATGTCGGCTCAGGCGCTGGCCACTGTGATGGGTCCACCGCTGATGCTGCATTCGGCGAGCGCACAGCCAGGAGCTGACATTGATCATGCCCAGCCGATAGCGGTACTCAAGTATCTGCTGCAGATCTGGCCGCAGCCACAGCAGACGCAGCATCAGCAGATGGCGCAACACAGCGGTATCGGTGGCATGGCCAATGCCAGCAGCATGAGCAATATGGCGGGAGTTGCTTCAGGTAACGTAATCACTGTGTCAATAATGCAATCAATGTCCAGCCATTCAGTCCAGTAATCCACCAATACAACCCCGAAACACTCACACTAGAGTTGGGATTTTTAGTTCAATTTGCTGAATAAGTTTAAACGTAAACAAAATCCGTCATTTTGTTCAGTTGCTCATGAAGAGTGAACAAGTCTTTCTATTCAGTTATTCATTTGTTCATTGATGACCCCGGTCAATTAACTCAATCAGCATGTATTCATATTTAATAGTAAATTAAATAACAATGTTGTTCGCACAACGACACCTTTTTTAAATGATCAAAACTTCTGCCTTCTGTTTCTATCTCGGCTTCTCGAACTCGACAGGTCTACTTCAATCCTTATACTACTTTACATTTATATACTTTATGGGGTCTGCCAGTCTTCCTTAGACGTGTTATATACTATTAACAAACTTAATATACCCGAGCCGGATAGTCGGGGATCGTGCGCTAAAGTCAAGTGTGCTCGCCTGTTTATGTCCAGCACATGTATCTTTCCTGCAGTTCGATTCAATCAAAACAATACGAAATTAAACATAAAATAATACACTCTGTGGCAGTACAGTAAGCCGCTTAAATTTGGCCCGATGTAGGGGCGTGGCATTGTTATGCAATTCTCCGGACACATCGAGTCTAAGATATTCATAAGGAGGCAACTCTGACCCCATAAAGCATAAACGCTATATTCTGAATAAGTATCATTAGCCGAACAATACCAATAACAATGTTTGATTTGGTGACAATACTTCATCTATGCTTTTTTGAAACAAGCCGATCGAGCCGGTCGAGCGAGCGCGACAGTAGGACACCCTGTGCAGGTCCTCAAAGAAAAGTATTTTCATCATAATGTGATTTAAATATATCGCTTGAAGTCGATTTTGTCTGCATCGAGAGTAGGTAGCTTGCGATAGTCTGGCAACAATGGACTGCAGCTGCTGATTGTTTATGTTTAGCGCTACAGCGCCACGCGTTTTTTTGTTCATTATATCGTCGGCGCGGCGCGGCGACTGCGCTGCAACTGCGCTGCGACGCATCTGCTGTGCTGCATAAATTTGATTCTTGAATAACTTCTGAGTTCAATATCCGATCGTACAGAAATTTATAGCACACATTGAGAGTAGGATACTTACTTAAATCTCAAGTCTCTAGCTATAAAACTGCTCTTGTTATTAGCTTTTCGAGTTATGGGCGAAGGAGGCGTGGCATCGCGTTGAAATGTTCAAGACAGATTAAGCCTAAGATGTTTATCATGTGTGCCAATTCTCAAGTCTCTAACTTTATTATTGCTTATGTTATGGTGATTTTTTTAATTTTAAATCAAACGGGACTTAATATCGAGAATTTAATATAAACTTGATCTGCGTATGGAACCTACATTCCAAATTTGAAGTCTCTAGCTCTTATAGTTGCTGAGATCCACGCGTTCATTCAGATGGACAGACGGACGGACGGACGGATGGACGGACGGACGGACAGACAGACGGACAGATTTCAATCGACTCGCCTATTGATACCGATTCAGAATATATATACTTTATAGGGTCGGAGATGCTTCCTTCTGCCTGTTACATACATTCACAAAAATTCATTATACCGCTTTTGCCCATTTTTAATGGGCACAGGGTCTGTCTGTCCGTCTGTCTGTATGAGAGCCTAGATCTCAGAGACTGTAAGAGCAAGAGTCAGCAAAGTTGGTAAGATGGTTCGTCTGTGGGCTAAGCAGATCAAGTTAATGTTAAAATGTTGACACGCCCCCTTCCGCCTCCGTAAATCGAAAACAAAATTTTTGAAATTCCATAAAAACAAAAATAATAAAGGTAGAGTCGTGACCTGGTACACAGGACGAACATCATCCCAATGTTTCCTGAATATTTCATCGCGATCGGATAATAATCTCGGAAGTTATTCAAAACTTAATATTACACAGTGTTGGGCCAAAGAAAGACGTTACAACGCTCTATGGGGTACTATTAGTGTTACTCGTATTTTCTTTTTGAAGAATAAGTAAAGGGTCTCTCATAGTCGACTTCGACTGTAGACTTTTCGAATGGTTTTTATCATGATTTCGTCTCAATTTATTTTACTCTTAATTTTATTTATTATGTGAAATTATATTGTTTGTATATTTTGAAATTTTGCCGCGTTTGGCATTCGTAAAATTCCAGAGTTGTCGGATAAATAGCTGAATTGGCAACACTGATACTAATTGTACTAATTTAATATACCTATTAAAACTGATCAACTGAACTAAATGAATGACATAGTTTCTGAATGATTGAATAAGTTAATTCATTCATTTTAACTTATTCAGAGCAAAACGACAAAACTCTAACTCACACACACACACACACACACAACTACACACAGAGAGATAGCGCGTGTTTAACTAGTGGCACTTGCAACACTTGCAACAGTTTCTTTAAGCTTTGAATGTGCAGCAGCAAGAGCAGCCCCCTTTTTAATTCAAATCCACTTGTTAAAGGCGGCAAACCGTTAACATACGTACCACACTCACACACACATATCCACACTGTCAGACATAAATACATATATACATACATACATACATGCATAGTACTTGATCAGCCCCAGTCCCAAGCCACAAAATGATCGTTCACATTAATATTGATTAATACAGAGTCCTATGTAGACAGGTCGGCGCGGCGAGTCAACAGGGCAGCGTGGAAGCAAAGTCAGTGCGTTGCCAGCGGACAGACAGCAAATCCTACTGCAGCAGCAGCAGCAGCTCATGGCGGCACAGGGCAACCTACTGCGCTCGTCCACTTCGGTAACCAACATACTCTCCCAAGGCCATCATCAGCTCTCAGCCACAGCCAACAGTCATCTGTATCAATCAGTAGTGGGTCAGTTAGCTCAATCGCATCGAGCCTTGCAACAAGCGGTGCAACAGGTAAACAACAACAACAACAACAACAACATCAACAACAACACCAAACACACACTAAACAACAACAAAAATAAACAAACAACAACAAGATGAAGTATCAATCATTAGCTGAAAGAGTCTTAAGGGAAATTCTTAGATTTCCCTCCTTTGAATATTCTTTGTAAAGTTTTGTGGTTTCTATTAAGTAAACTTCCAATCTCTTGTCTGATTCATTAAATCTCTGTCATATGTATCAATGCTGAAAATGAAGAGTTCTCTGATTTTTCTCTCGATGATCGTCAGATCACAAAGTAAAATAGCTTATATACTTGCCACATTACTCTAACATGCCACATACACACAAACAAGCAACATTTTCAACAACTCTTTCTTGCTCTTCTAACTTTTCCTGTTGACCGTTTGTAAAAGCGTAATTTAATTTTAATAGCTGAATAATTATATAATTTATAAAGCATTAACTCTTGTTCATTTGATTTGTGCTTTTCGAAAACAAAATGAAATAATTCATGATTTGCCGTCAAAGTTTGATCGACGTTGTAACTGTGATATATATATATGTATTAGTCTTAAAATGTAAAAATTAATTATAATTATAATAACGATAATACTATTGATAATGATAACGATAATGATGATGATGATGATGATGATTTGAGCGATGTGATAATGGTTAACGGCGTGTTAAGCATGATTGGCCCACTACTGGTAAAAATGTAACATCTCGATAATATTCGTACATAATTATAGTACATATATACATACGTATACGTAATGCCAATTTAACATATATGTACATTTCATTCAATCGTATCTATGTTAACATTTCGCCACACACACCATCTACAATTCAATTGTACAAAGCTCTTAATTTATCGCCTGTTTTCCCATCCATAAACTTACCGACCATTATCCCACACTTAGCACATTTACATATCTCAGAGTTCCGTTTGCTCCAATTTGCCATGGTACATGGTTAAGATGTCGTCCGTCTGATGAAACGAATCATTTTCCCCACATAAAGTAAACTAATTGCTGTAGAATTGAAGTATCGTTGTAAATCCTTGAGTTGCTATAGAATTAACTCTAGGAGAAAGCCCAATAAACAGCTTCCCCTTTCACAAATGTCCTGCTCTGTTAACTGTTAACTGCACATTTATTGACGCACCCTGTTTTGCATGCTACACCCGTTGCACCCTTCACGTTAACCTCTCACATTACCATCGAGCACCGCTTTCTAATCGATACATCAACTGGGATTGGTTTATCATTAAATTGGCCGCACCCTTTGTGAAAGTGTTTGTAAAGTGTTTTTGTCTATACTGTATGTTTTTTGCCACGCCTACGCCTACGCCCACACTCGCACTCGCACAAACCACAACAACAAGACAAAAATTCTAAATTCTAAAAAAGTAACCACACAATTTGCACCACGATCCAAGATACTCGTACTGACCAACGAATTAGTTTGTCTCCTCCCCCAGCAATGTTAGCGTATATCTAATGATTCCATCAATGACAATTATCACTGAACCAATGCCATGTTGTGTGTTCTTTCTTTTTCTCTTTCTTCTGCGTGATCTCTTGCAGCCCTATCAATTGGCGGGCTCAGCGGCCTCAGCAATTCCCGACCAATCGCCACTGCCACTTCCAGGCACACCCTCCCCCGGCAGTAGCTCTGCGTCGACGGGCTCCGGCTCGGGCTCGGGCTCAGGCAAGAGTAAGTGACAGATAACCTTGAGAGGCTGGAAACCAGGGCTGAAAATCTCCAAAGTGTTGGAGACGGTTCGGTTCGATGGTTGGAATCATAGAGCAAGATTTCGACTTGATTTGCGGAACGGTTTCAAGAACCTGATTTAATATAATACAAAATAATCATTTTCTTTCTCAATTTCTTTCAATTTAACTTGATTTCTTAGTCGATATTTAATTAAAAAAAAAGAATCTAAATAAAGGGTAGGATTTAATTATTATTTATTATATATTGATTTTAGATATGTTTTAAGAAATGCTTATATTTGACCAAATATTTGTTTACCAAACCGAAAGATTGTCTAGCTCGAGGGGTGCCAAAATTTCAAACCGAACCCAACTCCAACTCCGAACTCCAACATTTTAAAGTTGGAGGTTTCATGTTCATTTCAGTTCGGTTTAATTAAATGCAACATGATTGTATTTTCTAAATTGTATTTAGTATTTCCTTGAATTTTAAAGAATATTAAATTCTGAATATAGAAATTTATTTATAAAACATTCATATGTACTATGATTTCATTATTGTATTTTAACTTTTCAAAATCAAAATTAAATATATTAAATTGACATATATTCTGTATATTCTTCATCGAACCTCTTTTTAGAGAAACTATTCAGATAATATTTCGGTTCATGATCCTGTTCCGTGAACTCAAGAATTCGAACCGACATGGATTTTCGAGATTCAACTTAGAACCAGCTTGCAGCCTTAATGGAAACAAATCTCTAATCCCACTCTCCTCCTTGCAGGCACTGATACCATCAAGCGCGGTGCCTCGCCAGCCTCTGTTAAGCAAGTAAAGATCATTGACACGCCCAGCCCGTACTCCATTGTACAGAAGAAGCCGCCGCTGCAGAAGGATGCACCCATAGACATAGCCACGCCCACTGGTGGTGGTCAGTCGGAGGCCAATCTGGGCTCAGGCAGTTCAGCAAGTCGCAAGGGCGTTGACTTCTACGAACCGCACAAATCCAAATCCGGCGAAGACGCGTACAGCTCCAAGTACAACAACAGCAGCTTGGACACCAAGAAGAACAACTACGCCGGCAGCTACTCACACGGAAAACCAACCACAGCAAGCAACGGCAGCACCACCGATGACTACAAGGCCATTCGCAACAAGTCGAGTGCCACCTCCAGCTCAAGCTCATCCCAGGCGACGGTGCTAAGTGCAGGATCAACAGCCACTTCGGCACCGACAACCTCCTCCGATGACTCCGACGACTTGGTCTCATACAAGTCCTCGGCCTCTACAAATGCCCTGCTGGCACAATCCCAGGCGATGACCACCAGCCAGCTAATGTCCAAGTACTTGAAGAGGGAGCCACGTGTGCAGTTCACACCCATTAAGTCGCCGGAGTCACCCTCTCCGCCCGGCGGTGGCGATGGCCTGCCCAAGGGCACCTATCAGCTGATCACGCCCAGCTCCAGCACCAGCTGCTTGGCCAAGCCCAGTGCGACGACAGGCGCCATCAGCAAGTATACGACATCGGAGCCCAGCTCAAATGCGAGCAGCGGCAGCAGGTTATCGTCGCCCTCGAAATCGGCCAGGGATAGCAAGACGAGTGGCGCAGTAAGTGGCACCTCCTCCTCCCTTGTTTCAAGTGGCAGGCGGCTGTTCGACAGTCTCGCTTCGTCGTCATCCTCAGAAACGGAGACAAAGACTTACGTAGGCGGCACCACCGTTGCCAGCGGATCCAGCACCACCACGACCTATACAAACGAGTCTAGAAATTTAGGCGGCAGCAGTAGCAATAAGTCGGGATCGGGAATGGGAACGGGATCGGGAGCGGGAACGGCAGGCAGTTCAGGTGCGGGGTCAGAGCACAGAAGTTTTGGCAGCGCATTATTCGGCAGCAGTGCCTTGGGCAATGGCAATGGGCATGGCTCAGGCAACCACGCCCACGTCCACTCCAGCAACAGCCCCTTTGCCAGCACCAATGGCAATGGCAGCAGCAGCAGCAGCAGCCACAATGCCATGAACTTGTACGGCACGTTGCCAAAGAACGGTGTTGCCAACGGCAGCAGCGCTGGTGCCACACTCTTTGGGGCAAGCACCTCGGCAAACACCAGCTCCTCTTACCACTCGGGCAGCGGCACGGCCAGCAGCAGTGGGGTCAGCTCCATGACAGGGTCCACGAACAGCTATGACTTCTATACAAGCGGCAGCTCGGCCAGCCACAGTTCGCGACCCTTGGCCAATGGGGGCAACAACTACCACACGCTGGGCACGTATCGGGCGCAGTACGCGGCAACGAATCCCTTTCTCGACGCCTTCGATGAGAAGCCCAGCAGCAATGGGAGCGCCAGCCATCACAGTGCCGAGGACAAGCATGCTCCGAGCACGGACAAGAGTCACCAGCGTGCCTCGATGGTGGCTGCCTTTCAAGCTTCGGGTGACTCAAAGAACGGCAGCGATGAGTACGATGATCTCAAGTGAGTGTCTACTGCCTGAGTGAGGTAGAGTTACAAATGCTGAAAGTGGTTTTTTGGAGTATTTACAGTTTACAAATTTACAATAAAATATGCAAAAATAAAAAATAAAGCGATAAACAATAATTCAAAGCTTCAATTAAATCGATAAAGCTACAAAATCGAATTTTGAACATCACAATATATTACACATACGCAGCAAGAAATCTTAAGAAAGTTTAAAATGGCTGCCAAGCTTTAAGTGTTTGTGGTGTGAGCTGTGCGTGTGTGTGCCTATGAGTGTATGTGTATGTGTGTGTGTGTATGTGTTACAAGCTTCGCCTTAGCAGCATTTACATATCTGTTAAGCTCAACAGTTGGCAGCCATTTTGTTGCTAAAGATATATAAACTATAAACTGACATTAATATTTACGAACAGTATTCAAGCCCAAGAAAAGAAAAAAACAAAAGCGAAATCCGATAACCGATAAACGATACCCGGCATAGTAAAACAAAGAAAATGAAACGTATACAAAATAAGTGAAAGTAAAACATTTAGAAAGCTAAACAAAAAGGTTGAGCGCGCATTTAATTATTTTTTACATATACATATATATATAACTATTATCGAAAGATACAGATTTGCTGACAAGATGTTCAGGCATAGATTACATACTTTTACCTATGTATGTATACGACAGAATCAACAGTTTTCTCCCAAAAATCCTCTAACGTATTATATGCGTATGTTAGCTTATTTTAAGACGACCAAATCTCGTAACTATTAAAGATGAATAAATTTAGCTAAAATATTGGACAATTTTTCGAGCAATATATTTGCCTACAGTGTTTCTCTAAGCCTCTTAAATATACTTACATACATCATTCATCAGAGATCAAATAACAGACATCAGACAAATGGTCATTCCAGCTATGGAATTGTACTTGTGTACACATTTGTACTTGCATCATGTTCTACTTCCGCAGAAGAAAGAGTAATCTATGAATACTTACGATTCTACCTTCTGCTCTGTCGAATCCCATACATTCAAACAAATACAGCATACATACATACATACATACAATACATGAATTTATTGACAAATCGATGTGCTTAGTTTTTTGTATGAAACAAAGTCTGATATACACACTAATATACATGAATACGGTATAAAATATTCTTAAACATAAATATACAAGAAAACATAAAAAAATATATATACATCATATATATATATATATAAATACATGTATATATATATATATAAATATATACATACATATACAGTGACAAACTAAAACACGCTTTGCGACTATAACAAAAAGTCTACAAATTTTAAAGCCATTTTTTGTTTGAATACTTTAACTACAGCTTTTTATGAGCTCGCATGAAATATTTCATGGGAGAATGTTTAACGCGTATGCATAACTAACTTGACTAAATTATAATAAACAAATTATACTATAATTATATTTGATAACAAATCCTATTAAACTGTAAATACCCACAATGTACTTAAAATTCTTGTGCTTTCGATCAGCCGATTTATAAGGTCGATCGACTAGTCAGCTAGTTGACTGGTTATTTACTAAGTTATCCAGCTGATCAGTTGATTGTCTGATCAGCTATTTAGCTAGTTAATTGGTAAACTAAGCATTTGAATCTGCTGGTTAGTCATTCAGCTTGTCAGCTAGTCAGTTAATCACCTAGTCAGCGATTAAGCTGGTCAGCTATTTAGCTAGTCTAGCTAGTCAGTCAATGTTTGGCAGTTCAACATACATACCATACATAGTTACTAGTGATACGGATAGTAATCTACTTAACCTTAGGCTTTTGCTAGCATTTGTAGTGCAAAGTGAATTACTTATTATTTTATTTAGGAAGCCAGGGAGCATAGTAAGCAATAAATAAATATTTATTCCCACAAATTAGAGACACCGAAAAGAAAAATCAATATGAAATATGAAAATCGTAAACACCAATATATGGAAGGCATACCGACTATATGCTTATGTATGTATGTATGTATATACTTGCATATGTGAGTCTATAAGTCTATAAAATGTATGTGTAGCAGGTAGACAAATTTAAGTTAGTTACCTTATGAAACACCAGCATAATCATTCGTCTTCATCAAAGTACAACTTTCTATAACTCATAGACAGCAACTTACAAGATATACAATTCCAGTTTAGATTCAGATTGCGATTCAAATTCAAATTAAATCAATTAGCAAAACATAAATGTAGCCAAATCAGTGCATTATTTGATATTAAACAGGAATATTTAAGTAAATGTACGCAGAGATCTCATTATAATGATGGATCGAGATTTTAAATAGCAAATTATTCGGTTAATTGTTGTCACATTTATTTTATACGAAATGACAAGAAAAACAAAATAAAAGAAAACATTTTAAGTGTTAAACATGTAATAAAAACCAAAGAGTTTAAAACAACAACAACAACAACAACAAGAGGAAGAAGAAGAAAACCTAGTTGAAGCTAATTAATTTTTATATACGAGTATAGTGAATTGTTGATTATTAAATATAGCGCGTAGTGTTTTTAAAAGCAACAACTAAGCTAACAACAATTTGACCACAAATTCTTTCACTCTCTTTGATTAAACAAAAATAAAAATATTTCCGCTGTCGCCTTCTTTTTATATGTATGTAAATGTATGATAAAGAAAATCCTAGCAAAACTTGTTGTCCAAACATTTCAAATAGTTTTGTTTGATTTAATCAAGCTTTAATCGTTGAACGACTTAAACGTTATAAATTTCGATACAAATACTTATTCTAACTAAATCAAAGTTAGAGGGAAAACAAGATTTCAATTGATTTGCAAATTGTTGTGGCTTCTTAGTTATAGCTGAGCTTTAGATAAGATACAAGCGTTGCCGGCAGGCTTAGTTAGTGTTAGTTAATTGTGGTGTTTGTGGTGGTGGTGGTGGTGCTGGTTGGTCTGGTGGTGCACCAGTGTGGGGCTGTTGCATACGATCGGTTTGCGCTTAATTGCTGCAAGTGTTTATTGTTTGGACTGTGCTCTAGGCTTGATCTTGCCTGGTAATTGTACTTCTTAAAATATATGTTATGGAAATATATCATTGTGTCATATCGTACATATTGTATAACAAGTAGGGGATGCCAATCAAGGGGAAGAGTAACAAATGATGACTTGTTGAAGCAAAAGCATATTTGAATTAAGAAATATAACTAAATTAATAGCGGCAAAGCGGCAACTATAGTTAAATAATAAATAATATTCAATTGGCAAACAACCACTACAAATTGTACTATATGCATTTAATTTAGCCTAAACAATTAAATAATTAACAACTAAATATGCAAAAGTAACAAAACCAACAAAACCAACAAATATGTTATTGTCATTTAGAGAGCAAATATGAATTGAATAATGATAAATTAAAATACGAGAACACAACAAAAAAGCAACATGAAATTAATGTTAGTTACCAGAACAAGAAAAATCGAACTAATTTATTGAAATGTATTGCACAATATTGTACACTTATAAATATTAGTAAAAAGTAACTAAAACTTAATAGAATCGAATACGAAGGCAGCAGCATCGCTAGCTAAATACACTTATGTATGTGTATGAGTACCCCTAGATCCCAGACTTGGTTAAACAATTTCTAATCCCATTTTATGTGACCCACACACAGTTTTGAGTACTGTTGCCAGTAACAGTACTCGTAACAGCTCAGTTGTACAATAGCTTAAATAAGTTGAATAGTTAATATACCCACTTAAGTATATACATAAGTATCGACTTATGGATAAGTATGTAAATTTATGTGCGTATGTATTAAATGTGCCTAAAGATATCATTTATTTTGAAAACAGGGAGAATTTTTCTTCAATTTGAACCTATAAACCACATTTTTGGGGATTAACTTTGAATGAATAACTTTGATTCGTATCACATTTGTGCAACGATTTCTTTTGTCGAACTTAGAACAAGAAAATGGAGACCAAATGCTCAGGGCTTAGCGAGTTATTATAAACAAAATAATATACAAAAGAAAAAAAAAACAACCGATAATTAAAAGCAAAACCTATATAAGAAATAATTGTAATACATAATACATCATGAGCATGCTCCATTATAGTTAAAAAGTACTAAGCATTTCAGTTGCAATTTTTTGGCTTTTGTCATTCTGCAACTTCAACGAGAACACCAACAACAAACACAACACATCAACAAGAGGAACAAGAACAATCCAGAAAACAAATTTACAACTTCAAGCAATCAATTTTGTTACAAAGACTGAATGGAAAATCAAGAGAACACAACTCCCTAAGCAACCAGAGAGTTTTCATATCAAATGACAAATGTTTTTCTAAAATCCCCAAATGAAAGAAAAGCTTCAGTTATAATCAATCCAAGCGTACTTAATTTATTTTTTAACCTATTCTAGCGCCTTCATAATCCAAAGTAAATAGTCAAATATAGCGAAAATAATTCAAATATTACCACCAGCATTTTGCTACATACAAACTATAACTAAAACGCAATAATATTAATAATAATAATAATAATAATGATAAAATATAGTCTACAATATACATACTAGTTGAGACTCGTATAAAACCAGGTGGCATTGTACTTTTTAGCAAGGTTATCGACTTGAGGAGTCAACTATATAATGGATAACTAAAAACTGAATCGAACGAACATTGAATTTGGAAATGATTTTCGAAACCCACCATAAAAACTGAACAAAAATTTCAGAAATGTTTCAATCAAAGGCCACATACATATGCCCGTATTTTGAATTGACTCGTTGTTTTTCTGTTTACCGTCTCAATTCCAAATTCAAATGTGAAGCAGCAATATTTCAATGCTAAGCATATAAACCGATAATCTAATTGAATTGACATTTTTGATGTACATATGCATACGTATCGGAATGACATAAATACATACACATATGTACATAAGCGCAGCAACAAAGCTAAACCAATCCAATGAAGCATCCGAGAGAAGCAACTTGCAAGCGAAAACAGATAATACTCTGATTTACCACTGCCACAAAGTTATAGTAAAACAAAGAAAAAAAAAAAAAAATAAAAATAAAAATGAGCATTAAACGTTAACGTTATTATAGACATAAACATACCGCATATACATAGGTGGTATATACGAGTACTTATATACACACATACTTACATATACATACACACTTTGCAAGTATATGACATGAAAATTCATTACAATTACATAACATAAAAACATAGTATGAATATGCGTATTACGAACCGAATAACGCAGCAAATCATTCGCATACGTTGCATAAACAGCATTAATAATAAATACATATGAATACATAAGTCAACTAAAACTTATTATTTATTCAGAATAATAACAATGATAACAATAACAAAACATTATCTTATAATCGGCATTAACTAAATCCAAAATAGTTCTTTGCGTGAGATTAAAGCGATGTTACATTATTTAATGAAAATATATACATATAAATAAAATATATGCAATTCATGTGTTTTATTCTAATGTCATTCACCTGTTTTTCTTATCTTAAGGTCGTCTTTGCAGAAGGTAGAATAATCTACATATATACGATTATGTGGAACTGCGATGTCAACCACGCGTCTGTTTTAATGAATAAAGTGATGTAAGATCGGTGTCATATGCATACGCGGGATTCGAAAGTACTTAACTTAAGAAAGTACTTCTAAGCTCAATTTTTGAAACATAAAAGCATTTATTATGATATAATCAACAGACAGAAGAAAGTTATAAATATCATGGTATCCACTTAGCTCATCGCCGGGTTTAAGTGTATCCTTAAACATGATAAAGAAAGCAATGGATGTTACAATTAAATTAGATCCTTAACGGAGATAGAAAACTAAGTTCTAAAACTTACAAATAATTACTCCTTGAGTTATGTGAAAATTAAAAATAAAGGAGTCACTTACAAACCCTTCAACTTATTCACAATTTGCGATAGCTTGATCAGAATGATCCGCAATAGATGTTCAATACAACGTTTTTCCCGCCAATTTTCCAAAGTTTTTGATTATTTTCTGTGTATTACATTTGTAACAAATTTTATACAAATTTGTTGTTGAAATGTAAGTATGGTTAGTTAAGTATCATGATAATATACGTGTATGTACATATCTATTAATACAGTTTGGTTCTATAAGATTTTGGATATTCTAAATAAATATAGCACCGATACGGTAACCGAAAAGACAATATCGAAAGAGACCTTTTACCGGAACCGAACCAGATAGTTGTTTCGGTATTAATCCCTGGACAAAAACAAGAAAATGGTTAATTTTTTTATATTTGAGTGTTAATTACGATGGCTTATATTTAGTAATAATCAGTCTGAAAGTCGACAATGTATCCTGAAAATTTCATAACGATCGGATAATAAACTCTGAAGTTATTCAAGTCTTAATATTACTCAGTGTCGGACTAAAGGAAGAAGAAGAGCATATTGACGTTACAACGTGTTATGGGCTACTATTAGTGTTACTCTTGTTTCCATTTTGAAGAATAAGTAAAGGGTCTGTCATAGTCGACTTCGTCTGTAGCCTTTCCGACTGGTTATTAATGTAGTGTATCATTTGCAATGCTGAAAGGGGTCGCAAAAAGTATCACAAACGACTCGACAACGAATCGTGAGCGAGCTATCGTATTCGAGCCATTAGCTGCCATAAACTGAGTGACAGATAATTCGTTTTCTGTTCGTACTCTGATACGCAAATGAGCATTTTGTACGAGCTGAGTTCCGCAATAAATATCGTAAATGTCTCTCCAACGAGACGTGCTCGAACTATCGCGTTCGAAATATTCTCTGCCACAAACTGAGTGACACATGATTAATTTGCTTTTCGTTTTCGGATCTGAAAACGAGGGTTTTGCTCGATTGAAATCCGCATAGCTGTTGTTTACGATATCGACTACGAAGTTTCGCACACGACTGCTTGATTTATACAATGTAAGCAGTGTCTTGACACAAGCAGTGCACAACTGCTGGACTGCATGCTAATTTTTCTTGATGGTTGTTGTCTATGCTAAGCCTTAAATTCTTTGAATAATAAATACGGGTTTTTAAATCATTGGGCTATCAGTCATTCGTAGCTTGATACTGTTTTAATATATACTTAATCATGAATTACATTGCGTCCAATTCACGTTAACAGTTCATAATTCACATTACGGCCTCACAAATTCTCTTAGCGTCCTAACTAAGAGTTATTTACAACACTAGCAAAGCAATATATATATATATAAATATAAAATAAATGTCGGACTATTTTTGGTAAGTACTTATACTTTGAATAAAATTTATGGCGGTCATTTTGACAATAAGCATTTTTTTAATATGTATGTATGTTATGTCATAAAGGAGATTTTTTGGTTTCACAAGTAGAATCCGAATCGTAACATCTTAGTAGCGTTAACAGTAAAAAAACCAGTCGGAAAGGCAACAGTCGAAGTCGACTATGAGATACCCTTTACTTATTCTTCAAAAAGGAAATAAGAGAGACTTAGCGCGTTGTAACGTCAATATGCTCTTCTTCTTCCTTTGGCCCGACACTGAGTAATATTGAGTTTTGAATAACTTCCGAGTTTATCATCCGATCACCATGAAATACATTAGTACCCCGATGCTTGTCCTGTGTGCCAAAATTCAAGGCTCCAGATTCGTTTTAAAGGATTTGTTTTCGAGTTTTGGGAGCGGAAGGGGGCGTGGCAAAATTCTAAAACAATCTTTATCTTTTCGGGAGCCGCAGGAGTATTGTCACCAAATTTGGTGACCCTAGCTCTTATAGTCTCCGAGATCTAGGCGCTCATACATCAGGTCAGACGAACAGACGGACATATATCGGCTATATCGTCTCGGCTGTTTATGCTGATCAAGAATATATATACTTTATGGGGTCTGCCAGACTTCCTTCGACCTGTTACGCACATTTTGACAAACTTAATAGACCATTTATACTTTTTTAAAGTAATAAGTAAGTAAGTCTAATAAGGAATTTTGGAAAATTTTCATTTTTTAAAGCAATTTACATGGTAAACATTCAAAAGTTGGTGAAGGGTCGGTTTGTTGATTGAAACCAAAGACTAAAGTTTCAGCTTGGTTCGCAGCCAGGGTTCCATTTTATACAAATAAATATTGTTATTTTCTGAATTGTTTTTGATTTTTTAAGACAAAAAAATGTTTCAACGAAAATATTGACAACAATTTAATGAATCTAAATTAAGATAATAATTTGTTATATCATTTTTCCACTGTCTCAAAGTCAAGCTCTAATAAAAATTATAGAAAGCAATATATTACAATATTCCGATACGAACCGTTTTTTATCTATGGTTTCGGTTCTTACGGGGGCTGCCTATTATCCTTTTATATTAGTAGCCTTTGCTACTTCTAGTACCATATGCCCAGGTCGATTGGCCCCTTTCATAGCTCGTGCTAGATTTGTGAAAAGCTAGTTATATATAAATTGTTCTTAATTGTAAAAAACTGCAAAAACAATAAGGCGTTAAATGGTGCACTGTTGACCATTCACTATTAGACTAATAATTACACACTACTATGAGATGCAATACTTACCTTTCATCCTGTAAAAACTGATTTCCAAATATCGATAGCCATATGAAATAATTAAATCATTTCACTTTTATGACGTTTCATATGTATTTTTTGTGAAAATTAAACATAAGCTCAAAGGAAAGTTATAGCTTTGATTACAAAATTAAAATATAAGAAGATTACATGTAACATGTTTTGTCTGATAAACTTAAAACCTTAAAATTAATTACAGTTAAAATTAGTGATATTTTAAGTTTAAATTGGATAGTGTTGAGGCGAAACAAGTTAAACAGTTTTAAAACTTAGTTTGTTTTTTTTAACAACTCATATGATTTCGTTTTATATGTAATAATACAACTAATAATAAAAATATGTTTTAAAACTTAACAATAATGTAAAAAAATGTATAAGTAATTGGAGAAGTAACTGACAAAGCTCTCCTCAGCGCCTAAGTATATTGAATTGAGTACAACACATTCAAAAATGTATAGTTTTTAATGATTTAAATCATTTATTTTGTATTTATTTCTCAAATATTCTCAATAATAATTAATATTATAATAATTAATTAATGCTTGTAACATAACAAATATTCATCTCATTTCATCGTTTGAAATTTTATCCTCTGCGCACAATTCATTCTTGACTTGTTAATTCATTAATTCATTTTTTACCACATGCTTAATGTCTTCATATTGAATTTTTAAGTATTTTTCACGTCTGGTCACACCACAAGATGTGACTGATATTAAATTACCTATCAAGCCGAATCCGAATACTAAACTCAAACATTTTGTTTTGCTTTGATTGCGGCGTCCATTCAAATTCACGTGAAAATCGAAAATGTATACTTTAGTTTATAGTTTATCTTTTTCCTTATAATGCTCTGTTCTTTTTTTTTGTTATATTATTTAATTGAAGTCGCTTAGATGTTGTTGGATTCATTCATTGTTGCAACCGCAATACTTTTAAATATATCAATATACTTATTCATTCTTTTTTTTTATATACAATACACATAATAGATTTATAGTAAAATTTGGTGAGGAAAATCTTGCGTTACATAAACATTTTGTTTACTTTCATTTTTTTAGAGCATAAAATGATTATTTTTTTTTATTGATTTACCTTTACGAGTAAGTTGTACAATTAGAGAGCACAAATGTTTAAAAGTGTTTATCTTGGTGTAAATTTAAGAAATTTCTTTTAACAAATGTTTCAAGTTCAATTTTGATTGTTTCGCGTGATTTTGTTATAAGTTTTTGTTAGATAAGCAATTCAGAATCAAGTATACATTGTTGAAGCATTATTGGCAATATCTTTAAAATCTGTGATGTGTCTATACGTATGAGTGTATGTGTGTGTGTGTGTGTGTGCCTGCAGAATAGCGAGAGAGAAAGCGAGAGAGAGAGAGAGAGAGAGAGAAAAAGAGAGAGGTGCATACATATTGCTGGTTTTCAGTATTTATGTAAGATATTTTGAACTCGAAAATTGGGTACCAATTGGCAGATCATAAGCCCATTTTGTTGTAGTTATTTTTTTAGTTAATGTTCTTTAATATAATTTTTATATTTAAAACTTGGACCCTAGTTGAATTTTGCCATAATTGTTCGACTAACGCGCACACAATTTTTAGACAGACCAAGGATACGAAAGGAAAGTAAAGTAATGTAAAGTAAAGTAAAGTAAATGAAGAAAAAGGTAAGGTAATTGAAAACCGAATTAAATACGACTTTATTCATTATGTTTATGTTATTGTTTGTATATTTAATTCACTGCTGCAAAATGTCTTGTTAGTTTCTCTTTTTAGCTTTATCATTTTACTAAAAATTAGGAACTTCTGTCTGTTTTATATCTTGTATGCTTTTTTGTGTTTCCTGTTTTTGTAGTGTGTTTCAATTCTTAAAAACTGAACTCAAATTTAATAAGCAATTGAATATCAAAGAAGCAAGTAAAACACAGATTTCGCTAGCTATATAAGTATGTATGATTGTTTCTATATATATTCATTTATTTTTTCTTCTTCTTACTTTTATTATATTCGAATTGCATGCGTTTGCCCAACTTCCGAAGTAAACAAGATAAAACTCTTAATACAGGCAAACGCATCGACAATCCCATTTCACTTCCAAGTTTCACTTTTCACTTTTACTAAAAAACCACACATAAATTTATGCTACTAAAAATATTTGATAATAAGCACAAAATTCTATAAAATACTGTACCAAAAAACACTTTGAAATAAACTTTTTAAAAAAGTATACTGTAACTATAAAATTAATCATAAATTTTGTCTTTCTCCGTTGGCAAAATATTTAACAAATTCTCTATGCTTTCTTCTTCTACGACTCACTGTCTACGACAACGGTTTACGACCGCGTCCGCATCCAGTTTCGGTCCATTTGCTTAAAATAATTTTCCATTCTTTCGATTTAGTTTAACATCTGCGATTTTGCTGCAATTCTGATAAATCTTATTCTCTAATGCTGTAATTTCCTTCCAAAAGCTTTACCTCGACTTCATAATTGTTGTAACCCTCGATTGTTCTCTGATACTCTGATCCTATATCCCTACAAAACGGCGGATTGGATGGCTGTGGTCTGTGACTGCTCTAAACGGAATTGTGTATCGGAATTGTGTGGTGTCTGTTTAAAATGAACAACTCGTACTCATGTGTCAAATGTTGTTGATATGTTTCTGTTGATGTATTATATGTATAAGTATGTTTCGCATGTGGTTTCGTTTTGTTTTTGTTTAAATAAAAACAGTACTCCTGACCTTTTTCCATTTTTTTTTTTGGTTAATTCGACACACATGATTTCCACAATTTCCACATATTTCTCGCAAAGTTTTTTTTAGGTATTCGTTTTTTTTTCTTTCAATACAATCATGAATAGTATTATATTTAGCTACAATTACATATAGTACATTGACATAGCATTTATGTACATACATATGTCTGTATTGTATGCATGTAAGTATTTATGTAGAATATGTGGGCTTCAGCTTCACAACTAAAATGTGTACGTACATACATACTATGTAGTATGTATGGGTGTATGTATGTTATTCATATTCATATTTAGTCTTGAATTGATTATGCTTCAATTTGCATATTGGTAAAATCTCGTTTTGCAGCTCAAAATGTACAACTTATAACTGTTTGCTATGCTTCATTATTTGTATTTGTATCATTATATTTATTTATTTTTTAATATTTGTTTTATTTAAATATATTTGTTAATTTTTAGTGTATGCAACTGTTTTGCTTATTATGATTGAATCAGGCACCAGATGCGAAAGTCAAAGATCCAATGCTTATGAGGTTGCATTATAGATTCCAACTGACGCTGTCTAGGCTTTGTTTTCGTATTTCGTATTTCGTATTTTGTTTTTGTTAAATGTAATCAATTATGTGATAAATTTGTAATTATTAAATTCTTCAATGTATCTCTGTGTGTTCTACATGGTAAAGTAATACTTTTAGTGTTTTCTTTTTCTCAAATAGCTGCATTTTTCTTTTCTATTTTGCACTCATTATGCATGCATTTTATATAAGTATTTGTATGTATGTACGAGTATGTGTACGTAGTTCTATTAATTCGCATGCTGCTTATTCGGTGTGTTCTTCATTATCAACATAAACACGCTGTAGCGCAAATTGTATCTATATTATCGTTGGGCTAAATATTTGATTACACTTTGAACGCTCTATACCAGAGTACAGCCGCCTTCTATCTATGCATTTGGATTGATTGCAGTTGATGTTAATCTGTAAGTATATTTATCTGTATGTGTTTGTGTCTGTGTCTCTTTGTGTGTGTGTGTATGTGTATTGTTCACAAACACATAAATACACATATTTCGAATATTTTCTATTTTCTTTTTTCTTTGTTTTTGTTTTCGTTTTTATTTTTTCTTTGTTTCTGTAAGTAGTTATAGTTTTGTGAAATACTTGTATGAAATTTTTGATTTGTCAAGAGTTCTCATTTGAAATTCTAGCAGTCGTGGGTTTGATATATGTATATACTATATATCTTTATATATCTATATATATATAAATGTATATGTATATGTATATCTCTGTTTACCTTGTATCGATGCGCTAACAAAACGTGTATACATGTTTATATGTATGTATCTATATAGTAGACATAGACATAGGCATAGACAAAGAGTATAAGATAAGTTAAGATAATTAGTTATTAGTTAAAGTTAGACTAGGATAGAATGTATACATGAAACGCTAGTTTTGTTGTTTAAAAAATGTACTTTAAGCTTTTGAGTTGCATGAGAAATGTTTGTTTATGGTTAAACTATGTTTCCTTTATCCTTTCTGCTTACTGCGTTTGTGGCCAAGTTTGTCAATTACCATACATTAATTTTACCACCAGTTAACAACTTAGCAGCTGCTGACTTGCGATAAGTTGCAAATATCGTATGATATCTAAAAATTTACACATTTTACAATGCATTCTACTGTTGCTTTTCGTACACGTTTTAATATTTTCAAAATTTACCATTTCTGTTATTTGTTAATTTTAAATTACGATCACTGCTACTTATGCTTAAAAACTAAATCCATATCATTTAGTTACAATTACTTTATTAATCATATTTGTTTTTATTTTTCTTTTTTGTTCTTTTGCGCCAACATAGTATAAATAATTATTTCACTTTCTAAACATATGTATAAACATTGATGTGTGTATAATTAGTTGTGCCTGTCTGTTTCTGTGTGTGTTTATGGTTGTGGTTGTGTGGTTGTTTGTGTGTGTGTGTGTGTGTATGTGTGTGTGTGTGGTGTGGGCTTTTTGTAAAATTATCAAAAAATCATTGAGTTTTTTTTCTTTTTTGCTTTTTGTTCTTTTTTATCTTTTTGTTTTTGTTTTGCTAAAAACACTTATATGTCTTTCATATTGGTATGCTTAGGCCTAGATATAATTACGATTCTTTTGAGATTTACTTTCGTAGCTTAAAATTTGTTTTATTTCCTGTTTCATGTTTTTGTTGTAGTTCAATATATATATATATATATACTTACTATATATATATGTATGTTTTGTATGTATGCATATGTATGTATATCCATTATACAGTATATATTTCTTTCATTTTGTGTATATATAATAATATTTTTCTAATTTAACAACATTTACATATACACACACACAGAAGGTTTTACGTACGCTTTACTTTACTTTCAATTTTTTCAATTTTTATATTATTTATTTGCCTTTAAAAGAGTTACTTTTGTTTTGTTTTGTTTTGTTTTAATGCTAACCGAATAGGCGTACTAACTTTATGATGGGATCTCTTCACACGCCCGAATAGTTTGTTTTTTTTTAATGTTAATATTAAATGTAATACATTTCTCAGCGCCTTTTGCTTGGCTTCATCAATTACGAGTACACTTAGGATTTAGTGTGCACGTTGTTGATCTAATATTGAGATTTAATTTTAACATTAATCATACTACTAACAAAATGGAAAAAAAAACATTTAAAAACAGCTTAAATGCTTGCTTGCCATTTAAGTTCAACTGTTCTGTTGTTTGTTTGTAAAAATCAGGATTATCAATTAATCAAATTTCAATCACTTAAAATATAATAACAGTAAATACTCGTACATAATAAAATGTGGCTTATTTCCATATATATATATATATTTTGTTTTTTTTTAACATAAATTTAGTTTTCGATTTTGTTTTGCTTTGACTCTCTGCTGTTGTTTTTTAAAACCAAAACACAGTACAGTGCACTCAAATTACGACTAATTGTTTTTTTTTGTTTGTTTGTTTTTGTTTCTCAATGCAACTTACTAGACTTATCGACTATATATATATATATTTAGTTTTAACTTTAAGCTTATGATTATACGACGTCGCTGATTGTTTAGTGGGCTCTTTCTTTTGCTTTTCTGTGAAATCTGTTTTATTTTTTTGTTTTATTTTTAGTTGTATTTCTCTTGTTGCACTTGTGGCAAACATTTGAATTGCTATTCATCATACAAGTGTAGAAGTGTAGCATGTACTCATATTCAATTGTATAATTAATTGTAGTTTCTTAATATTTTTTATCTTTTGAGTTATGCTCGATAATGGAAACAGTGTTCTTATTTTTTTTTGTTTAATTTAAGATTTTGTATCTTGTATATAGAGATTAACTATAGCTCTTGCATCGATTGTTGCTGCTGTTTCTTGATGGGTTGGGATTGGTTGGGTTTTGTTAAATTGTTGCTGTTGCTGTTGCTTGTCAGTTGAAGTTGAAGTGGGTGTTGTGGCGATTGCCCTGCACGCCGCTTGTACTACGAATTATAGATTGTATCTGTTGCTGCCAAATGAACTGCTGCCGTAGCGGATAGCTGCTGTTGGCACTCAGTCAAGTTCAGTGAACCTGACCTCGGGTCGGATTCTAGATGTTCGACTTGGAGAAGCTCACACGCAAATGATTGGACTCCGACAGCTGGTGATTGTGCATTTTGATCAGCGCCAACACAGCCTCCTCCACTGATGACAGCTGCAGCAGCGCCATCTTGCGGTCCTTGCTGCAAATGCAAATGAGAAAATAATCAATTAGCTAACTGATCGTTCGTTTGAGGCGAATTTCACTTACGGGAAAAACTTGAATGCTTTGACTTCAAAGTTGTTGGAGGTGAAGGCTTCTTTGATGTCATCCTCAGTGCAGGATGAGCTGTTGAATACACAGGAAAACATTCGCAAAATTAACAGCTATCGATTTAAATTGGCATGCTGTGCTTCTATAGATATCGCATAAATACCGCACCATGCACCACGCACCACGCACCACAGAGGCAGAACCACGGGTAAACGCATAAATTCAAACGGCAGCTTTACCCGCTCTACCCTCCTTGCCATCGGCACATAAGAACCTGGCGGGGCGCTTTGTCATATTTGGCAGACAAAGGCGACACGGGGCGTCTGCTCTGGATGGAGATGGAGATGGGTATGAGGAATGAAAATGGGGATGTGGTGGTGGTGGAGGTGGTGGTGGTGTTGCTGCTCCTGCTCATAACGGTAATTGTAATTGCCCGCGTGGCGTTGATGAAAATTCAAACTCCAGCTGAGCCAACTACATCTTTAAACGCTAGACTATCAATAGATAGACGGAATACTTACGGAATGTTACTTAAATGCAGTGTCGCCGATGGCGGGTAAATGTTTTGATAGTTCTTGCTGCCGGGCTTCTTGAAGCGATGCAACGGATTCTGTGAGTAGTCACGTGTAAGGCCCGCGTCCGGCTGTCCCTCTTTGGGCAGCTGCACGGCCTGATGTTTGCTGGCCATGACACGTATTGGCTTGCCCCATAAACGTAATTTATCAAGGTGGGACATGGCTGCAAATATAGAAACAAACAAAACAACAAATATAATTCTCACGTTAAAACGAATGGCAATGCACGAATTTAGTGGTAAAGTTTTATCCAACAGCTCCCCCAACTTCCCAACTGAGTGTCTGAGGGGAAAAGTGATAGAATATTTGTTCATGTTTGTATTCATAGGTAGAACTTCATGTCTACATGTGTTCACATGTGTAGATGCAATTTATATGCTACGTTACCAAGCCATAAAATTATATTGGCGCGCCCCCACCATCCGCCCTTTTTCTCACGCTGCTTGCCCCATGCCCCATGCCCCACGGATAAAGTCGGCAATAAGTGCAGGCAAATATTTACATTCTAAAATGTAACTGCAACTTTATCAATGTCGTCTGCCTTTGGTGATTTACAAGCAAATGACTCGCCATAAAATGCATTGCCCACAAAAGTATGCTACATTTTTCGCTCGCTATTTTCCCCCCCATGTTTCACATCGTCTCGATAGTCAAAACACCTGAGGCTTAGTTGCTGTGGCAGACAACAGTTGCACATTCAGTTAAACGGAGTAAACGGAGTTTATATTTCCATCTCGATTGCGATTGCGATTGCGATTACGATTTCGATTTCAGTTTCGATTAAATTTGTATTCAATTTGTGCATGTCATGCTGGGACCTTGTGCCTTTTTCGTGCATTATTTTTATAAATTATATAACATTTTATCATTGTGCGCAGTTGTCATGGACAGTAGCAAAATAAGTAGAGGGGGAGGTGGATGGACGGATCGTGTCAAGTTGCTTATGTTTTATTGTGAAATAATATGCTTACTCAGCCGTTTATTGTTTGCCTAATGGATTAAATGATTTTACAAAAAAAAGTAAGGCTTGAAAGTGTAATAAATTGTTAAATAAAAGGCAGGACACAAAGACACCAGGCAGCGCAGTGACAAACGCTTCTGCCAGTTTGCAACATGTACGAGTATATGACAAACACTTGTAATAAAGATTAATGTGCAGCCGAGACGGCGCTCCGCTAGCTAAATGGAGGCACGGAGGAGGGAGTAATGCGGATGGAGGACCAACTTTGCCTATCATCTCAGCGCCTTTCAAAGTGTTGCAGCTGCTGTTGCCTCTCGTTGCGGCAGTTGCGGCAGTAGCGGCTTTGGACTGAGAGCAGGCCCAACTCAAAAAGTATCTTAAAGTTTTAATTACCAACCTGACCAGTGGCAGCCACAACAGCAACAACAACAAATCATTATTAACTTGTGCAAGGCATTAAAAACAACAAACAAAAACAAAAAGATTGCACGCACAGCTGAGCACCATAGAAACCAAAAGGATTTCTAAAAAAAAAGAAGCTGGGTTGAGCCTTAAACCCAAAAGTGACTTGTAGATGATGCGGCGGTTCCAAAGGATTTATGCGTGTTTTAAGTATGAATAAAGTGGACTGACAACAACAACAATAATGTTATTTTTGCATTAGCCCTTGACGGCGGCAGAGGCGCAGCTCAGGTGAAATTGATTGATCTCATAAACAAGAAATGCCATTCTGTTCTAACAACTAAGTACTCGCAACTAACTCTAAGTCACTTACAATTCATGGCAAGGCATTTGTCATATGGAAACTATGCAAAGTCAGTTCATCAGAAACTTTGCCCGATTCTCGGCTACGTTAAGTCGTTCAAAGAGTCAGTTAACGATGAACTCGAGTGCGCAGACAAAACTTTGTCAAAACTGTGTAGCAAGTTTCACATGACGTATGCGTAATCGGCTCATAATATATAGATGCGATATAGATATAAGTACACACACACACACACAATTAAACTGGTGTGTGTTGCGCAAATATTTGTTTGTTTTTATTGTAAAGACTTTTATGCGTACGCTGCTCATGCAAAATATTTTGCAGTAATTTGTCGACAAAATAGCACAAAAATGTATTTACGAAAATTCCCCAAGCAACAGCGTACGATATGAAACGCCAGCTGTGCGTGTGCCTATAAATTTATATGAGTCTGTTGTGTGTATGGTGTGTTGGGTGTGTGTTATGTGTCTATAGTTTGTAATAAGTTGCGCAAAAACTTAATCCCGACAAAGTCAGACACAACAAATGGCGCGCGTCCGGTCAGCATCCATTTGCACAACGTCGCCATCGCACAGTGGAAAAAAACAGGCTTAAAACTAACCATATTACCAATAGAAACTAGATTTAGACTGGACACTTTTGACATTACAAAATACACACAAAGAACAAACATTTAAAATTGTAAAGATACAAAATATTAAATGTTTTCTTACACAGTCTTATTTCTTTTATATCTTTGGCAACGACACTTTGTTTCAATAGTTTGTGTGGAATTTTAGAAAACATCAGCTGCTTTGCAGCTAGTAAAGCTTAAGGGCAATTATGATGTGATGGAGAGTTCCAACGGTTATAAAAATTAAACAAAATTTAGCGACAAGTATTGTTCATCGAGAAGATTAGAAGATATATATTCATATTGAAGATTTACATTTTGTATTGACTTTAGCTGTTGTTGTAATTTTTCCCACTGTGAATCGTTGTCAACGCACCATTATAATATTTCCCACATACACACACTTCAGGCTGCCCTCCCCCTTTCAAACAACTTCCCCTGCCCCAAAACTGAGTGCCTATGCTTATTGTTTTAACATTGTATGTGAGGAGTTTGTAGTTTTTGTCTATTTCTGCTTTGACTCTGGCTCTTGATTGCTGTCGCACTGTGTTTGCTTCGAGTTAGGTCTCTGTCTGTCTGTCTGTCCGTCCGTCAGTCCGTCTGTCTATTCTCTTGACTTCATTTACAAAAAAAAAAAAATGTTTTTTTTCGCCTTTACGCTGTAATTCGTATGCTGAGTGTGCAATTGTAACCGTATTTTGTGCGCACTAACACACACAAACAGACTGTGTCTTCCATGCGAGACACTTTTATATGCATGGTATGGGTGGGCGATTTGGTTATAGGAGGAGATGGGGGGACACAGGACATCTGCTGCCTGGCCAACTGGTCTGCACTGGCTCGTCCAGAGGGTTTGTAATCGTCTTTGTTCTGGCAGAGTTGCGAGAGTTTTGGGGAAAGTAACGAATGAATTTGTTAATATTTTATGAGTGCATAAGTGCGCACTCACCGACAAACTCCAACACCCACATCTCCCCCACCCAACACCCAGAGTAGTTACTGAGAGTCCACCTGAACGGACGGACGGACCGTTGGACGGACGAACGAACGGATGGAATAAGGAATATACTTGGTTTGGGGAAAGACGAGAATTCAGCCGGAAGTGTTTGCCATTTGGCAGCCCTCGCGGCACATTAGTAGTCTATATGTTGACGCAGCGCCATTAATATTTTCACATGCCAACAGCAATTGGGTGTGTACAACTAAGTGTGTGTGTGTGAGTGTGTTGTGTGTGCACAATAATTTGCTTGTCGTATAGCTTTGGTTTGTTGCCACAAATAAAGCGACGCATTTTGTTGTTTGCATATCTACAAAAGTTGTACTAGCATAGCATTGCATTTAACCACATGCCACATGCCGCATGCCACATGCTGTGGTCTGCATGTTGTCAAATTATTGACAAATTTAATAAACATTGCGTATACGATGCGTTGCATATTTCAACTGATTGCAACTGATTAGCCAGGAATTTGAAAAATAATGAAGTCAGCAGAGACACAAAGAATATGAAAATAGTTGATTGTATTAAGAATTTACGAACATCAGCTCAAAGCTGGAATGCTTTTGAGCTCAAATATGCATTAAATATGGCAACAGTAGCAAACGGAAAAAAAAAGAAAAAAGAAAACAGAAAACGGAAAACATGTTTGCATAATGATAATTGCCATTATTAATTGAGTGCAGCACAAAGCATATTTTTAACGGACCGTTGAGTTTGAGTATGGCGACAGTTTTGAGAGTCATTGAAGCTGCTTAAATCCTTAAATGATGGACAATAAAAGAGACACTGGCATATCCATATACGTGTATAATTATGCATCTACAATTTTACTTCAAACTATCTCACGAATCAAAGAAAGAAAAGAAAAAAGGCATTTTTCAGTGCTAGGTATGCTCTAGTCGAGCACTCTGCAGTTGCTTGCATTTAAATTTAAATCGATAAAAAAATGTTGGACTCGTGTTTTTTGCAGTGATTTTAAATGTTGCCGCCTGTCGTGCAATTTGCTGGCAATTTCCGTTGCATTGCATTCATTGCACAAATTAAATTTATTTAAACTTTATTAATAACAACAACTGCTGCTGCTGTTGATGTTGCTGTTGATGTTGCTGTTCATGGTGTTGCTGCAACACAAGCAAACCAATGGATTTTACAGCCATGTGGGAACTTATTTGTTAAGTGTTTAAGCGTCAGCAGCTTGTATGCCGCATGCCCCAAAGCGGCTTAAAGTGAGAGCGGCATTTATGCTTTCAATGCTCAATCGTCGTCATAAGCAGCTAATAAAGCCGCTTGCACAACGCTGCGTATGCGCAATGCGTGCAATTACTTAACACCAGCAGAACTATAATTCCAACTCATTGTGAATGTCGATGTGAATGCGAATGTGAATGTCGATGTTCGTTTGTCGTTTTCAATTAAGCGGCTCGGGGGCAAAGCTTTGACAGCTTTTGAGTTATTTTTCGAATACGCATAAACGAAAGGAATATCCAGTTTACGCCCAACTCCTCCGTTGGCCGAGATATGTCTGTGTATTAAATGGAATAAAACCAAATCGAAATTGAAAAGGTGTCGCTGTCAGCGCTGCTTCGTTTGTGTTCAGTTTTTTTTTTCTGTAATAAAGTGGAATTTGGCACGTCGGTTGGGTGCTCTTAACGCTCCGCAATGGCGGCGATTTTCATTTCGTTTAATGCGAACACAAATAGCCAAAGGCGACAGAGGTAAGGGGGTCAAGGGAGGGGTCCGAGGTGAAGCCTGACAATGGCAAAGTGCACACAAATAAATGCAATAAAATGATTGGCATGTCCTGCTGAGCGGGTCAGTCGGGGATTCCGCAAGGCAATGAAAGGCAAAGAGAGAGAGGGAGAGAGAGAGAGAGAAAGGCACAGCAGGAACAAAGGGAAGTGGATGCAGTTGGTCCTGGGTGTCCCAGGTGTTGGACAGGCACTGGTAATAAAGCGCTTATAAAATTTCATTTATGTGCACGAGTCGCTGCTCGTTGTTGCTCGTTGTTGGCTCATTGCAGTCGTTATATCTGGCCATCTCTTTCGCTTTAACAATTTTTATTATTAATACATTTTGTTTGTTGCATTTGCAACAACAGCAACGAGTCTGGTTGCGAAAGGTATGCAGCGTTCGGAATTTCATGTTGCTGGAATTTTTCATTTTAAACAAGCTGCAAATTGCAGCTGCCCCCCGTTTCCCTTGTCCTTGACCCAGCCCCTCCAGTTGCCACACCTCTCATTCGCATTTCATTCTTTATATTTTATCTGATGCCCCTTTTTGCTGCCCCAACGATAGGCAAAGGGAAAGAGAGGAAGCTACAGATTTTTCATTACTTTTGGGCAGGTTTTTCGGCATGTTTGACTTACCCAAATAAGCTTGCTGCGGCTCTGCCATTTGTATGAGTGCCGAGTCCTTTTTGTTGTACAAAATCTTTACACGTTGCACATCGCCGTATACACCTGTGAATTATGAAAAAATTTCGGATTATTAATATTGAGTTTTTCACTTTATTGCAGTCACATTAAAGACACGTAATGCTAGCATTAAAGGGACATTGTTGCTGACGTGGGACTAATGAAAATATCAAATTATATACTAGTATTTGGGACTGTTCCTTGAGCAACTTTAAGCATACAATCTACAAAGTAGATCGCGGTCATAAGACGCGACTTAAGCGTCGACGTTCAATGCAAAACGGCGAGCCACGAATATTCGGACAGCTAAAAGAGATGGTGGAGAAGGTGGAGGTGGAGGTGGAGGGGAGGTAGTTTTATGCCGCGCACAACTGTTGCCACATTCAGGACGAAAGTTTTACACACCACCAAAAAGCCATAACGTAGCCATACGTTGATGCAACTTTTGCCTTTACTCCTTTTTCCCTGCCAGGTATTATTGCCGGGACGTTGCCGTTAGTATCATGTACGAAACTCATAACTAGCTCAATAAGTTTTCTCAGCTATTTTTTACGACCAGCCACAGCTTCGAATCCTGCCAGCTACAGCTTTAGTGACGCATCGTCTCAAGCTTCAGCTCCAGCTTCAGTTCTGACTCTTCTTGCAACGGATTCGACTTTATACTTTTTTAAGGTTGCGCCACGCGGCTGATTTTACAGCTGTCAGACAAGGTGCAAATGTAGGAGGAAGAGAGGTAGAGGGTTTGGAGGGAGGATGTAGATGCCGGAAGGTGGCAAGTTTTGATGCTGGCCGCGTTATTGAATTGTATTTTATGACTTTACTTACGCGGCAATGCCGCAAAGTATGCAATATGCAATGCAGTCGACAGTCGCTGGCCGGAAGTTGGAATTTAAGAAACTTTAAGTGCTAGCGAACAAATGCACTTGCTTGTGATTTGTTAGACGGGGCATTGGACTTTTCTGCTTTGACAGCTGCTCGGGTGAAAGGTGCAAAATGCACACTGAGTCCATTGCCTGACTCTGTGTCCTGCTTTCCTGCTGTCCTATTGTCCCGACCCGTGTGTAGCCAATCAGCGGCAAATTTGCAGCAGGGCGCAAATTGCCATCAAGCATAAAAAAATAGTTGGTAGCTAAAAGGTGCTGCCATTGTCCAGTAATGCAAACAATGTAAAGTGCAGGCGCCCTCGGTTGCCCAAGACAACAAATCGAATAATGCGAAAAGTAAATTTTCAACTAGCCCCCCTCTCGAAAAAAGAGAACTAAAAGTAGCAAAAATAAAAATAAACTCAATACCGAATGGCAGTAAAAGTAAGGTGAGGGAGATGAACGAAGCGGAGCGCTAACAAGTTACAAAAGTAGCAATAGAAATGCAGGTAGTAAATAGTGTACGAAAATGAAGATAAAGAGGAAGGGGAAGGGGAGGGGGAAGGGGCAGGCAGTAGTAGTTCAACAGTTGGCAGTAAATCCATTTTATACAGTCGACTGGATGCCTGGCTGACTGCACAGCACAAAACTGAAACTGAAAGAAACTGTTCTGCGAACTGAAACTTGACTTGTGCCAAACACCGAAAAATTTCGTTTGCTTGAAAATTGGCTTGCACTGTAACCAGGCAGCAACAATTGCAGCAATAAAGCAAGCCAAGCGAGCCAAGTCCGGGTCAGACTGGCCAAGAACGTACGTACGTATCTGCAGGCATTGGCAGTGAAGCATATTGAATGCCAGTCTCCTGGCCAGCACCATCACAATTTGACGTCTGGCTAACTGGGCGTATGCGCAACTGCTGTTGCCGTCAGTTGGTTGCCATGCAAAGTGGCAACCGCCCTTAGCCAGACTTTATAATAATTTATTATCGCAAAAAGATTTAGCTCTATGCAGCCAACCAGTCTGACTTTGAATATGTTTGCATACTTTTCTTCTGGCGCTCGCTCTCTAAATTCCCCGGCGGCCCATTAGTCGTATGTTTGAGCATATTTTAGATGAAAAAATATCGCCGCTCGTTCGTCGTTTAATGCAAATTTCTGTGGCTTGTGGCCTTCATTCTTGGTAAAAAAAAAAAATAATAAAGTCGCGAGCAAACTTCGCCAAAGGCTCAGGAAACTTTAGTAGGCGCGTGTATCCCGCTGATCAATATCGTGTATTTAGTTTAAATGCTACCATAAAATACTAAAAACTAATTTGTCGATTCATTCATTTAACTTTGTGAAGCCATCGTCAGTCCATTTGTGCTCATTTCATATGCTGACATTATTTTCCACCAAAATATCAGATAAACGAACTTGTTAAATTATGAAAAAATCCATTGAGATGAATTGCACACACTTTTGCCCTTTTCCGGTCACGCCACTTTATCAAATTGCGAATTGCCGCCTCGCTTCCCCTCTGTGTCCCCCCCTCTCACCCCTTCATCAGCCACTGCCGACGCATTCGGGTAGCATATTAAATTTTATGAAATTATTTTGAACGCCAACAGAAATCACGCACACTGTTCACAGGTTCGAGAGCTCATAAAAATTCAATTAAACACGTTTCAACAATATTTTCGGCAATGATATAAATTTTTAGCACGCCATTACAATTACATAAGCGGATTTCCACACACACACTTATGCACACATCAATATGTTTGCCAGACGATTTGCAGACTGATTAAGTTTTTATTGTGTATGTAGATGGAGTTGTATATACATACATCTGATGCCACATGGCATAAAGAGGGTCAAACATTTGAATGGACCCCAAAAAGTGGGCAACAGTTTTGTTGCCTTCAATGATGAGGAAGGGTGGATGAGAAGATGTTATGGTCTCTATTAAAACGGCGTCTATTGAATGGCTGACAGCAACAACTGGCATGCGGCATGCGGCATGTGTCAAGCGTCTAAAGAGCCGTGTCATAGTCAAAGTAGCATTGAGCAGGGCAATTCCCCTTCGGCTTCCGCTTCATCGCAGTCCCTACCTCCGGCTCGCTCAATTGAGTTGTTGGGCTGTCCAACAACAAAGCGCTGTCAAAACTAATAAAATGTCCCGAGTCAGAAAGGGTTACATTCTATTCTGTTCTGTCCCTTTCCTTTCTTTTTTTTTTTTTTGCCCGTTTGTTGGGCTTGATCAATCTCTAACGTTTGAAGTGCGTCGTTTTGTGGGGCGTTGCACAAGCTATACGCTTGCCACTCTTATTATTTGATATGCAAACAGCTTTTAGGCAAACAACGGCAAGGGCGCGTTGCCAGCCATGATTGAAGTGCAGAATTTGCCACCTAAACGTGGCCGTCAAAGCGGCGGAATTCGCGTCATGTGGAAATTGTGGTTACGTGTCCTTTCTCCTTGTTGCCATTAACATAACAAAAGGCGCTACTCGTGTCATGTGAGTGTGTGAGTGTGTGTGTATATTGTGTATGTGTGTGTTTTGTGCGTCGTGTGACAATCGCCAGTCGTATCGCTTGTTTGTCGTACAAGTTTCCTCAAGTGTCTCTTGGCCAGAATCGTCGTGTGTTAAGCTACTTCGAAATTCAAAGGTTATTACATAAAATTTGAGCTCTGCCATTTTAGCTGATTGCTCGTTTAGACCAGAATCGACTGTCGAACTGGCTGACACTGGTGGGCGATTGGCGAGCGACTTTATCTAAATCTATTGGCACGCCATTCCGAGTCATGGCCCAGCCAATAATAAGACGCTTAAAAGAGAGCGTTTCAGCTTATCGACAACGGCATCGACAGCGACAGCGACAGCGACATCGACAGCGACCGTTGCTTGCTGTGTGCAACGGGGCGTATGATACTCGTACATCTAACAATTTTCTGCTCCACGCTTTGCACCAGCTTCAGCTCTTGGCGTTAAATCAGCAATCGAAGCTTTATTAGCACTGCAAGGCAGCTGCCAACTGCCAACTCGACTGCAGTAAGTCTTAACTGTGGCTAACGAGCTGCTGATAGGATTTACTGTGGCTCAGTTGCCTTAAGCTGCCCTTAGTTCTGTTCCGTTGTGTGTTCAAGTCTAACCACACACACACACACACACACACACACACACACACACACACACACACACACACACACACACACACACACACACACTACTAACAACAACAATAATTATTTTTAAGCAATTAATGCGTATGGCAAATTTTTGTTTACTTTATAAGCGATAAGCCCGAAATGCTGACAGAATCCAATGCAATTTGTAAATAAAGGCCACACACATGTCTGTGTGAGTGTCTGTGTGTGTGAAGCAAAGCCGTTTGGCAAGACGACCAAAGCAGCTTAAACCGCAGGCAACTTCTTCTCTCTCCCCTCTTGACTCTGTGGTTGCGTTTGTTTGGCAAAAGTTTATATTTGGGTATTTAAACTCAAATTAAATGCATTTACATGCAAACAAAGAGACGCATACAGACACAACACACACAACACACACACACACATAGACATGTAAACAAGCCGCAAACAAACTGTTTTGTGTCACCAGAGACAAAGGCGGCAACAGACTTGACATTACTGTGTGTTCGTTACGAGTTTAAGTGTGTCTGTGTCTGTTTGTGTGTATTTGTTGTGGCAGCACAAAAATGTAAGGGGACAGCAACAAATCCATTATGCTGCAATTATGCGCTACACTTGGCAACAACAACAACAACAAACACTCGCAGGAATCGAAGTATTTTGGTAATTAAATAAAACAAATAGTTAGAGAAAAAGAGTGAGAGAGATAGCTAGAACAAGTTATATGCAGCACATGTGAAAAGTCAAGTCCAAATGCTATAAAATAGTAGAGCTCTGGTCAGAAAGAAGGAGGACAATGTCGGAGCAGCAATTCAAACAGCAAACCCCATTAACTTTACAAAGTTAGTTAAATTCATTTGGCAAACAGACAGAGATAGATAGATATAGAGATAGGGATAGAGAGAGAGAGAGACAAGGAGACAATAGCACAAGCAACTCAACCAACTAAACCACCCAATACAGTCAGGCACTCAACCACCCAAAACAACGACAGCTACGAAAAGTCAAAAGTAAATTTTATTTCAATTGTAAAGGCAGCAAAAACTGCAAACTGTGTGTGCGTGTGTGTGTGAGTGTGCATAAAATGCATATATACATATGCAGACAGACAGAGGGGAAGATAGTGCGAGAGGAAGAGGGACAGCACACACACAATGGCAAGAGCAACAGCAACAAGCGCAATGATAACTAAATAAATGGACATTTTTATAGCTATGCACTTCCGCACTCAATCTTTTGTTGTGTGAACGAATGTGTGTGTTAGTGTGTGTTGTATGTAGTGTGTGGCAGGATGAGCGGCATGTTAAAGCATGTGCTTTGTTGTATTTGCAGGCAAAAGTGCTGAGCTGAGCTGCGAGAGCCAACGTGCAACAATAGGCAACTGTTGCAGCTGCTGTTGATGTTGTCAGAAGGGAGGGAGGCAAGTGGGTAGGGATAGGGAGTGGGGGTGGGGGTGGAGGTGGCGCCACGAGCGCACTTAATTCATGTAATTTTACATGCACACGAGCATGTCGCAGACAACGGCAAACGGCGAACGTTGAAGGAGCAACAGGATGCCATGCAAGTGTGTGCCTGAGTGCGGTTTCACTTGTTGCCCGTTGTTGCCACAGAATGGTTTTTTAATACATGTGTGTGTGTGTTATCTGTGTACGTGTGTGTGTGTGTGTGGCTTGTGTAGATTTATGCAAGTGCATATATTTTCATTTTCATTGTTTTACAATTTGTAAGCACAACTTATGACAGGATAACTGCCAACGGCGTCTACATATGCGACTATTCTGTGTGTCATACCATCTTCCCCACTCTCTCTCTCACATTCTATATCTCTCTGTCTCTCTCTCTAACTAAAGATTGCGTCCAGACCAAAACTATTTCAATTTCAAGCTGATGGATTTGCTGCTGACCCCAAAGCAAAAAGCTATTAGAAAGCCATTTGTAGCTTTTTATTGTAGAAGTTGCCGTGTTTTGTAATACAATATAAATATAAATGGAATACGAATACGTATACGAATCGGAATGAAAATGGAAATGGAAATGCAGAAACAAGGTTTAGATGATGTTATTTAATGCACATTTCCGTTGCAACTCCTTCTGCTTGCCACCTAGCACCTCGGGCCATTATTTTCTTTTTTATTGTATATATACAAACACTTAAACTGCACTCATATGGCTTTATTATAGTAAGAACGACGTGCTTTCCAGTTCAGACTCGTGCCACAGCATCTCTTTTCTTGATCAAGTTTATAATAATAAAGCTTATGGTAAATGCTGTGTGCAAAATGGAATTTTTATCGATATGCATGCAAGCAGCAAATGTGGCACAACAATCTTAAGTCTTTTGTGTGTAAATTGTGAACGTAATTCTATTTCTTATTGCTTATCAGATCAAGCAAAAGTAATTGTTTTTACATCATCAATAAAAAAACACTTATTTTTTTTCGCATTTGATTTTTTCAACAAGTTATAAACAGAAGTAATAATATCCATTGGGTTCACAACTATTTTACTGTATGCATTTGTAAGGGTATTTCAGAGTTTTATAGGTTTTCATGGAATTCATAAAGTTGTTGTCGATTAATGTTGTATACACAAATTGTTCTTAAGACTTGTTTCCCTTCGTTTATTTTTATTTAATATTTAAAATATTTTTTGTATCTTGTCGTGTTATCTTTTTCTTTATTTGTCAATATTTGCCAGTGCAATTGTTTTGTCGTTTTCTTCTATTCATTTTCACGACTCTCTTCCCTGTCGCTGTCTCTGTCGCTGTATTCTCAGTATGTCTTCGATGTGTAAATAAATAATTCATGGCACTTTTGCTGATTGCACGTAAATGGTGTAAATTTCAAACGGAAGCACGCCAACGAGTTGCGCTTAAGGGACAGCTCTAGGAGAAATACATAGAAGAGGAGTGAAGTTGAAGTAGAAAGAGGAGCAGGAGCAGTAGCAGCTACAATGTGTGGGTCGTGCCTGTGGTTGACTCTTTTTTTCTTTTTTTTTTTTGGCAGCTTTTCTATTTTCCTACAGTGTAAATTCAATGAATAATCAAGCGAACTACTTATAAAGTGGTCAAGGATTGAGTTTAGATATGCATTGTGGCAAGGACCTCAGGCAGTGGCACAGCCAATTCGAGCAGGGCAAGTTAAATGATAGAAAATGAGTAGATCAAGTAAAGATTGGATGCAGTTTACGAATAGAGCTTGCCCGCTCAGCATTGGCCGGGCCATTGCCAAGAATACTTAGAATATTAAATAAAAATATATATCGAACAATTTATAAATTTATATATAGATATTTTTTTATATAGATGTATGTCTGTAGGTAATTTGTTTTTGTTTTTGTGCAGACGTACCAAAGAGGGTAAATAGAGCATCAGGCGTGACCATCTACAGAGAAAAAAGAGAAAATAGAAGTTTGTTGTCAGTTAGCGAGAGTTTCGTTTTAGATGTTTTAAAAATTATATAAATCATAAATTATAAACAGGAAAATAATACACATAAAAAGTAGCAGCAGTAGATTTTCTATTTTTTTTTTTTTATTATTTTAGTGTTTCAGTATATAAACTTTGAGTGTAAATAAATGGTGAAAATATTTTGTGAAACGGATACATATACTCGCGTATAAATTAAAATGCATATATTAATTTAAAATGAAAAATTAAATAAATAAATATAAATGTAAATAGAATGCGGCTTGTGAAAAATGCATAGACGAAATGCAAACTAATTACAGGTCATGTACGATTGCGAATACGAAAACGAGTACGAGAACGAGTATTTGTGAGTATATAAAAGGGGGTGGTGGATGGTGGGTGGAGGATGTTCGTTCATATGTGATCATTCAATATTGGGACGCAAGTTAATTATTGTTTTTTGTTGACTCGCGCACAGTTGATAAAATTAAGAGTATCTCTGGACTTACCTCCTCATTTAAATTCGAAACCAGCAGCACATTCGAGTAACCGCGCATTGCGGGGGCGGCAGTTTGGAGGGCACCGCTGTTGGCCAGCGAGAACGCGGCCAAGTTGGGCAGGGCGTTGCTATAGCCACCGGTTAGTGGTGTGCCCAGGCCCAAAGCAAAGGGCGGCAGCACGCCGGGTGCTCCCAGACCGTTGACTGAAAGAGGAACACAGAGAGATAGAGAACAAGAGAGAGAGAGAGAGAGAGAGAGAGCGATAGAGTGATGAGGTATTAGCTGGTCGAATATAATATTGCAGTTGCAAAGTTGCATGCGGCAGCTTAGATACTAAATGAATCGATAGCGTGTGTAAAGGTAAAAAGTCTAAAATCAAAGCTGTGTATCTGTGTGAACGGAGTCTCTGTTCGTGTTGGTGTGTGTGTGTTAAAATGCAGTTAAAAGGCAGCGAAATAAAATGATAATAGAGGGAAATTGTTCAGTTTGTGTTACCTATTTTATCACCTGTTAGTGAGGGCCGTTGGCGGGCGGCGATCAAGAGCAGATCATTGGTGTTCATTAGGCCGCCGGCGGTGGGCATGAGATCAACGCCAGGTTCGCCAGGGGGCAGCGCCGGATTCGTAAAGTCCCTCGACTTGTCATTGTTGTACTTGACATTCAAGGCGGTCAGTTTGCTGTTGTCAATGCGCAAGGTGCAGCAGCCATTGTAAATATTCTGGCCGTCCAGTATAGACTTTGCCTGCTGTGCCGAGTGTGCATCCGGATACTGGATGAGAGCCTGTCAAATGAGTAGTCACATTGTTAATTATAAACAAATTTGTTTAACAATAATATTAAAACTAAAATGTCAATGGAATTTGAACAAGTCAGAGTTTATAAATAATTTTTAACAAATATTAATAGTTGTACAATAATATTTAAATTAAAATGTAAGCACATACAGTAAAATCCAAATTTAAATATGTTAAAAGGTATTAAAATAAATTAAAAGAATATATAATCATAATGGAAATTATTACCAAAAATTAAATAATTAAGTAATTATAAATAATGAAAACAAATACAATTTTAAATTAACTGTAAAATAAGGAATTATTAAATTTAAAAAAATATATAATTTAGGAACTAAAATTATATGTACAATAGTACAATCATTTAAAAAAATGTATATTATATTGCTAGGATTTTAAATAAATATAAAAAATTCCAAATTTATGTTTTAAAACTCTAGAAAAATGAAACATTGGGAAACATAAAAATAACTTAATCGGAAAATAGTAAGACAAGAATAATAATAAAGGGGGACTCCGAAGTGAGTACTCTACATACTTATGAGTTTAGAGTATGAAGAGAGTATTTTATTACGAGCAGTTGTCAATGCAATCATACTTAACGCACCTGGAATGAATTGTTCTTGGTGAAGGTGACAATTTTGAGCACCTTGCCGAACCGCTGGAATATCTGATGCAATATGTCCAACGATACTGGATACATCAGCGTCTCGACAATCACACGCAACACCGTGTTTGGCCCGCCAGCTGCATTGGTGTTGTTGCCAGCTGATGATGCATTCACCGCGCTCGTGTTGTTCTGCAAGATTGCCACAGTGCTGCAGTTGTTGTCGCCGGTGTTGTTGGCATTGTTGGTGCTTGCATTGCCGACGGCGCACAGCGGCAATGGTGATCCACCGGCGGGCGACTGAATACGATAGTCGCTCTGCACCACCGACGAGTTCTGCTGCAACGATAGAAAGGGACAGGAGATGAGAAGTTGTTAACGCAATTGCTGGAAAAGTTTATCAGTTAAACGTTGCACATGGCAAAACTTTGTGCATTAATCAAAAAAATGAAAGAGAAACTTGTGATGAAGCACAATTTATGCAGGCAACTGGGCGAAAATATGCTAAACATTTACAGCAGCAACAGGAACAAGGAGAGGCAACAGGAGCAGCAGAAACAGGAGCAACAACATGAATGGGATATGTAATGGCAACGGGAAGAAGCATTTCGCCCAGCAGCATAAATCTCAATCAAAATCAATAATATCAAGTACCGTAATAATAAAAGGAAATCAAAGTGCGGAGCTATCAGGGAAGCAAGGACGTCAGGACGTCGGGACGGCAGGACGGCAGGACATCAGGGCATCAGGACATCAGAACGCCCGCTGAGCGGCAAAACTTCTTGCGTGAAATATACACGTTCTATCGGAAAACAATTTAATGACATTCGGAAGTAAATTTATTCCTATTCGTGCTGAATTTTGATTTCGAAAATCATAACGTAAACACATTCGACCGTCCTTAGCAGCAGCCTCCCTCTCACTGCCCCCTGCCCCAACCACTGGTACGTTTTTTGTGCGTTTGTCAGCAACAGCGGCAAAGTTCTAGACACACGCAGTCAGGCAATCCCCCTAAGGCTTGCCATTTGTTTTTGCTACCTTTCGCTAAGATAAATTCCCGTAGACGAAACAAAGCCGAAAGCAAAACGACGACGAGGCTGACTCTCTGCTTTTCTGCCCAGGTTTATAAAAATAATAAAAATTGATTAGAATTGCGCTGTGTGAGCTGGGAACTGGGAACTGAGATGCCAGTCTAACAGTCTGTCTGTCTGCCTACATACTCGATGTATATGTAATGTGTGTGTGTGATGTGGAAGGGAGGCGAAACTGTTTCCGATTCTCATTCAGTTCCATGACTGTAATTTGATACTTCACTTTGGCTGATTATTATTACGATGACGATGACGTTGATTGTGTAAAAATTGTAATGTAATTGTAGATCAAATATTTGTGCTCTCCCTCCCTCCCCCTATCTCTCTATCTCGATCTCTGTCGGTTTGTGCCTTATTTAAACTTTGAGCACATTAACTGCCAAGTCAAGAAGGGCACTTAAGTGAGACTGCATTAATAATTGCAACCAAATGTTGTGCAGCACATTTATGGCCAAGCAGCTTGACAACTGGCAACATCATTAAATATAACAAATTGTTATCAACGTATGCAAGTGTATGTGTATGCGTGTGAGATTCTAGGTGTTTGTGTGTGTGTCTGTTGGCTTTCCCTTGTCGCGGTTTAGTCGCCTAATGAGTCAATTGTGCATTCCCTATTGTTATTTCTCCTCTTCCTGTTGTTTGAGGTTGTGGGCGACTTGTGGCATTGATTAGTTGCCCACACACTCTCACACACACACACACACGCAAAGTGAGGCGAACTCAGCACATTGTTATAATTTAATATGATAAGTCGACTGATAAACTAAACTGCTTTGATAAGCAAAAATGTTAAATGAGCTGATAAGCTCAATTATCGATCCATTGTTGTTTTCTTGCCTCACTCTGACTCGCTCTCTCGCATTTCAAATGCCAAATTTTTAAGCTTCAACATTTGACAGTTCCCGCTGGACTTGTGCCATCTTAAATATTAGACAGAAAGCATATAACACAAAAAAATATAATGCAAAGTCAAAACGTTTGTCAGTTCCCCAGAGAATTGAAGCGACCAGTCGTAAAGCTGGCAGAAAGAAGAAGACAAAGTCAAAAGAAAAAAAAAAGGATGCTAAAAGCTTTTAAGCAAACTTTTGCAATATTTACGCAAAAAAGCGACACGACAAAGGGACTGTCCGTTCGTCCAGTCGAGGACATGGGCCACCATTTCCACCTGTCGCTCGGGTTTTGCATAAGAAAGAAGTCGGCAAATGGCTGCCGCGTTGTCAAACAAAAAACTGGTCCAAAAAACTCCACGAAAATATTGGTGCAACTTTCACTTAGCACGCTGCATCAATATTAGTTTTTCATAGATGCGTGAGCTTACTTTTCAATACCCTCTCTAACGAGGTTCCCTTTTCGTTTTGTTCTGGTATTTTTGGCATACTTTAAGCCAGGCACTGCATGCACTTCCCAAACTGGCGCTGGTCGTGGCAAGTTGCAGGCTTAAGTGGCAAGACATTCCTCTTCTGCGCCAGCATGCGTGCAACAAGGATGTTGAAGTGAGCAGCAAGTTGCCACTTTTGTGCGGTAAGCAACTTGCCCCTGCTTTCTACTTCTTCCATTTGGCAACCCAACCACAAGCTATGAACTTGTGCAGTTAAGTTTTAAGGCTAAGCTCGGGATTATGTATTACTGCATACTTTGCCGCGGTTCTTGCCACTTCTGCCACAGCCGCCCCATACTTTTCTGCGGCCAGCCTGCTTCTAAAAGTGGAATGAGTTGAGTGCTGTTCTTGGCCAACAAAAAAAAAAACAGAAAGACGGTGGCAACCACACAGCAAAAGTCTGCTTGGCTTATTTATGGCCAAAACAAATATGGACTTCACAAAATGCGTTGAAGGCGCTCAAAAACTTTGCATAAATAAATACGCCACGAAAAAAAAAACGAGCAAGACAAGCCAATGTGGAAAAGGAGCAAAGAAACTGAGAGTAAATCCGTTGTTATCCCTTGCCTAAAACTAAGCAAACACAAATATGCATAGAAAAACATTACGCAGCCAAAAAGCAAATAAAGGCAGCAACGAGAGGATAACACTTTAAGAAAGGGGACGACAAGAACTAATCAATACAATGAAAATATTGACGCTGAAAAGTCACTGCAAAAAGCGGGGAATAACTTGTCAGTTGTTGTTACTATTTCTATTTCTATTTGCCTCTCACGTACTTCGTGACGAGTGTGTGAAACAATGTAATTTAAATCCATTTTCAGCCACGCCAACGTCACCAATCCAAATGGCAAACGATTCGACGACTCGAAGACTTCGTGGAGTGTTGGCAAACAGTGAAAGTGGAAGTGGTAGTGGAGGGGCTATGGCTGTGGCAGGGGGACAGCATCCTGTCGCATAACTCAAAGGATCAACAAGCGTGTAGTACTACAACGGAAGGCATTGGCCAAGTTGCGTTTCGCGGCGTTGTTGAGAAAACAATAAGATTAGCTCACTTTTGCCAGCCGAAAGACGACGGCAAAAGTAAACGTGAAATGAAATGAGAAAACAACAGCAGCAAAAGCAAAAAGGAGCAAAGAAAAACAAAAGCAACGCATAGAAAAATAAACAACTCACACTCACACACACACAGATATGTGAAATAACTTCACACCGAAATCCTTTAACTGCACACGCATCAGCTTGAAGAGTTGGACAAATAGCGTGCGCCAAAGGAAAATGTCTGTATCTTTCTCTTTCTTTCACATTCATATATACGAAAGAAAATAGAAAAGCCGCCAGCTGTCGACACAAAACTCCATCGACTGTCAGCAGGCTGGCAACAAATTAAATAAACACAGACGAGTTTGGCTTATATAATTAACACCAAATCGAATGGGAAAACTCTCGTCTCTCTCCCTGTCAAAGTTCGCACTGCAACGTCTTTCGCATTTGTTTAAGCTTTTGCTAATCAGCTTGATCCTTTTTGTGGCTTAATCGCTTGACATTTGTATTAGTTGTTGGCCGCCTTAACACCCCCAGCCCGGTGGAAGCGTATGTCAAATGTTGTCCACATTAATCTCATTTCGTGTTTTGGCACTAATGCTGACGCCTGATTTTTTCCTGATATTTATTCTATTAATTGAACGCACGGCAACGCGACAGAAATCGAGCTTAAAGAGTGCAGACATCTGCTTTAAGTAACAGTAAATAATAAGTTATTGCAACTATTTTCAACAATGCGGCAATAAATTTGACAGGAATTTATTAACACTATTTTTTTTTCCAATTACTTTTTGAGGCTAAAATTATCAATAAATAAAAATATACTAACTCAATTCATAGCAATAATTAAAACATATCCTTCCATTTTAAAATGGTTTGCATTTTTGTTTATTACAATTAAACTACTTTGAGTTTAAAATTGAAAAATCCCAATTATAAACAATTATTTAAGATTTATTTGGCAAATATGTATAGAGCTTTTGCTTTAAGTTGTAGTGTGATTCAAAACTAAATATTATGATTATCTAAACAATTTTGAGTCTCAGTTTCATTTATAACTCAATTTTTAAGAACAATTTAAAACTGTTATCGATTTTGCGATAAATATGACCGTAAGACTTGACAGTAAATAAAAGAATATTAACTAAATTCATAACAATTATTTAATCAAAATTAAGGCTTCAATTTGACATAGAATAATACATTATTAACAGCATTTTTAAGAATGATTTAAGCATTATTTGACAGCATGACAATTCTGTGTAGAGTATAAAAAAAAACTTGAATGCCGGGTTTTATCTGTGTTCGTTGTGGACGGCAATTTAATTTAATCACAAGGTAACCTTATCACAAAAGGGAAAACCAACATCTGCTGCATACATACACACACACACACACATAAACACTCGCAATCATATCTGCCACGTAATCGTTGTGTTGTAAAGCGCGAAGCTCAAACTGACAGAGGGCAGATTGTGACGCAAGCTCCTCGATTGACCTACAACATTGTGTGTGTGTCGTGTTGCAAATGCCAATTATGACAATTACTGAAATTAAAGTGTAGTAGTTGGAGCAGCTTTCCATTTGCATTTATGTTTTATTTTGGGAAATCTAATGAATGCATTGTAGACTTTTAGGCGCAACCAAATGTTACACATGAGTCTGGGCAAATGCGGGAGAGGGGATTTGTTTTGAAATTAAATTTCAATCAATTTCGTTTTGTTTGCTCTGAGCACGGTCTCAGTCCCAAGTGGATGTCAACCCTTTTCCAGCTGCTGGGAGAATGGCTGAAAAAATTAATTTATCAAAATTACAAACACACACACACACATAAAATAGAGGCAGCAGCATGAGAACAGATGCTACAAAAAGACAAAACAATCACATGTCAAATTTGAGACCAGTTACTAAGCAATACGAGCAGTAAGGAGACCGGGAGTGGAAATGGGAGGGGGTAGAAACGGACGAGGGGTCGATGGGACGAGAGGCCGCTTTGGGGCTTTGGGTTCTGTGGATTTGTGGCCAGCTTGTTGTGGTTGTAACCACGTGAACTTCCAGTGCATTTATCTTCATTTCTGCGTTTCAGCAGCAACATCGCTGAAGCGGGTGACATGCGTGTGGCAAAGGGAGACGAAAAGACAGAGAAAGAGAGAGAGAGAGACAGACGCTAAGATGCTCGAGAGCAAGACATCAACGAAATAGTCGCAGCAACTGTTGCCTGAAGTGCCTCAAGTGTAGCTGCTGATGTTGCCGAGGGGCATAGGTGAAAGGACGTCCCAGCCGACATGACATATTAGAATCCTGTTACAGAAGCACACACTGTGTATGTGTGGCAGCAACGCTGCCTGACTGCCAAATTGCCAACATAAATGTCAGTGGAGCACGGAGCTGAGCGCAGCAAAGTATGCTACAGGGTTTTTCATTTCTGATGCTGCCACTTGGTTTACGTTTTCATACTCCCCCTACCCTCTTGTCACTCCCACTCCATCACCTGCTTACTTTTGTTTTCTACGTTTTTTTGTGTGTTATTTTATTTCTATTTTCTGGTTTCTCTATGCGACGCAATCACTCAGGCATTGAAATCTGCGAAAGTGTGTGCATGTGTGTGTGTGCATGTGTGTATGTATGTGAGTGAGCAGATGATTTGAAAATCCTGTATTGCTGATTTGGTGCTCCTGTTGCCGTTGTCGTTGTTGTCGTCGCAGCTTTGCTTTCCAGGTGCTTCTGGGGTTAAATCCCTTAAGGCGTGCAATGGATTTGCGTCTTCCCTGCAAGCCCTTCTCACTCTTCTCCCTCACCAATATGTGTGTGTGTAACTTCTAAGAACGAATATTGAACAATTTAAAGCATACTTATTTGGGCAAAAGCCAAATGACCTGTACAGAGTAGAATTCTGTCTGCCTAAGTTGAGAGCAACTGTTGCCCGAGTTTATTTAATAAAACCATTACATAATCTAAAACAGCTTTGAGAACAATAAACAGGAGATGAGGAGCAAGAAGAATTACACTCCAGCAATATTTCAAGCGCAGTTGTCGCTGCAACTGTTGATGTTGCTGTCGGGAGAGTTGTTGTCTTCACTTTTGACTCCTTCAGCTTTTTTGCAATGACAACAGTGCGTTGAGCGTCTTATCTGGGTCTCTGCACGTTGCACTTTGCACGCTGCACGTTGCAGCTGCAACAGTGCCACATTCATTGCAAAACGAAGATGCTGAGAGCAATCAGCGCAATGTTGGCGTCAGGTGAAGACAACGACAACAGCGAAGACGTCGCCATACAAAAGCCAATGAAGACAGTTCTTAAAATGCGAGGCCAAACAGCAGTTGCACACATTGAGAGATGTGTTGACAATGGGCAGCAGGACAGCGGGAGAGCAGAAAGTGAATGAAATGAGAAATCGTATAAATATGTTGGGCAGGCGGCAGTAACAAAAGCGACAGCATCAGCAGCAACAGCAACAACAAGAGTCAAGCAGCTCTACACACAAGATTAAGCCCATACACACAACACACACAGGCACACACACAACACAACACAACACACACTCATGCATTTTAAGAGATTTTCCAGTAGAGCAACAGCAAGCGCAGAGACACAACGCCGTCGACTTTTCCACTCGTCTGCGTTGTCATTGACGGTCAGGGGGAGCGGGGGTGGCTTGACAAGGCAGTGGCAGGTGGGGAGATGAAAGGGAGGGATGAGCAACAAGGCCTTTTACCAGGATTAGTAGTTAACAAGAGAAATCTCTGGCCACACCCACGCACGGAGGGCGCAGAGCCAAAAGGTAATCAGTGAAATGTAACTGTATTGTTTGGCCTGACGTTGTTGCCACTTCCCACTCCTCGTTGCTGTTGTTGTGTCATCCAAGTCATAGGCACGCCCACTGTTGCTGCAGCCTCTTAACCTTTTTCATTTCTTTTCTTTTTTTTTTTTGGTTTTGGTTTTGGGTTTCTGCTGCAGCACAACGATGACGACGACGACGGCGACAACAACTGACGATCTCTTTTTAAGTAGTTTTGCTTGGGGTCATTTTGGGGTTACAAGGCAGAGGCGCAAAGGTATTTCATGACATCAGGTGACACACACACACACACACAAACACACACATATATATATTTAAGAGTAGGTGACAACGTCGTTTTGGGGTTTTCATCCACAACAACAACAACAACAAAAACAACGTTGCGCACTTTGTTGCTGTTGTTTTCATTTAAGTAATCAAAATATGCTTTTGACTTTGTGCTAAGCAGCTGTCCCTTCGTCCGTCCCTCCGTCCGTACATTGGTTTTCCTGCTTGTGAATCCTTGTATGTGGCTGGAAAGCCTTGTGGTTTTCATTTCTACGTTTGTGTGTTTACCACAAAACCCCAAAAACTATGCATTTCACTGCTTTTGTCAGGCATGTGTCTGTCCATAGCTTTGTATCTGTATCTATATGCTACTGAGTGTAACTTTGTGTTAGCTGTGTATTTATTTGAAAGCTTTTTAAACTTTGCCACTGACTTTGTGGCTTACGAAATTAAAATTAGAAATTGGTTTGGACCGTCACTGACAAATATCCCCAGTATTTATGAATGGCCAACATCACATATGTGTATCTGTATGTGTGCGTTGGGAATTAAGTTGGCGCTCTGAGATTGTAATTAATCAGAGAGAAAAGCGACCCACATAATAACGAGTCGGCATTTGCATATAAATCGTTGTTTGCCTCCGACCGAAACTTAATTGCCACATTAATAACACTTAAGGCAGACAGATTAAGATACTTATGCATAGAAATAGATACAAATAGACCGGGAGCAAATCTAACGTTAGTTATTCATATTTAGTTTTTGCTTACAAATTGCAATTACACTTACATTATGACTCTGATCCGTCTTGAGTTCGCGATGATTGGAGAACTGCACATAAACCATGCGACCGCGCATCTGTGGAGGATTCACTGTATAACAGGACACCATCGATGTGGCGGATATCTCGTCGGCCATTTCGATAAATGCTTGATTCTTGCCCTTCAGCACGAGTACATTGGTTACACGTCCAAATGGAATTCCGAGTGCAACTACGTCCGATTCTCCAGATTCGTTTGGAATGTTGCGCAAGTGAATGACTTTAGAGGCCTTGGCTGTAATGGAAAAATAGCAAAGACATATCATGAGTCAGCATAGCTAAGGAAATCAGGTAGAGGTAGTTTAACTAATTAATAAGCCGCTTAAAATATTAACAGCTGCCATCGCAAATGCCGTCTGTTCGTTTAATGGCAATGGCGGCATTTGCGCTTTCTGCATTTCCGCTTCCGTGAGTCGCTTAATTTGTACAGTTTTTGTTTTCGCTTCTCTCTCTCGCACAGCAAATCACAACGAGCCTGATAACATGGCAAACGTTGCGGCATTTGTATACATTTTGCACAGTTAAGCGTAGGACAATGGACGACACTGTCGGGGTTTTGTCGCAAGGTGGCGCTACACAGAGAGAACAAATATTTGCGATTCTTAAAGTCCACACTGCTTATAAGTGCGACTAACGGACCAGTAACTTGCAAATTCTTTAACAAGATTTACATAATAATTATAAAATAAATATAGAGTCTAGTAAAACTCCAGCTTTATTAGAAATAAATAAAAATTGTTTATATAAGTTGAGTAGAATTTCTGTAGTCAGTCTAGCCTTTCTTTTATAATAACATCGATGCTGATAATTTGAATAATTTTACTAGGCAAATGCTCACAATAATTATTTCAAGAACATTTTATAATAATAAATATTATATTGCACTTAAATTAAAACGCACAATTTAAAGTTTAAAATACTTAAATTCTCAAACTTTCGTAATCTCACAAATCAAGTTTGAATTGTCAAAATTGTAAGTAGAAAATACATGATTCTTTCGCTCAGTGTATGATGGCGGAGGGAATGAGGGCCTGGCAATAGCCTAGCGCATAAATTCATTCATTGCACCACTTGCAACGACTGTGAATAATCCACACGGCGACAATGTCCGTTACGGCCAGGTTCAAGCACAACAAACACACACACACACACACACACACACGTACTCATGGACAACAGTTGTTGTTTATTTTTTGCCCGGCTTTGTTGTGTTGTTGTGCTTTTGGTGTTTGTTATTTTTGCATAAATAAAGTGGCTCCGTTGTTGAGTTGCATTTGCAGCAGGCCGCACAAATGGGATTTTAGGCGTCCGCTTTTTGTTGCCACTGCTGTTGCTGTTGTTGTTGCTGTTGCTGTCGCTGTTGTTGTTGTGAACATTGCCTGGACCGAGCCTTTTTAGGGATTTGGCTGCGACCCCGTTGCATCTGTCCAAAGTGCCTTAAATTTTTATAAACATACAACAAGCAAACAAATTTTCCAGCATGCCACATGCTTTATAACCAAAGCAACAACAAGAACAACGAACAGTAGAAAAAATATATATTGTTAGTGCAAACTGAAACCACGAGGGGTGTAAAGACAGTTAGGCTGCTAACGTTGCATGTCTAGCTGGCGCTTAGTCAACACCTGTTAATGTGCTGGGTTGGTTTTTTGTGGTAGTTCTCTCTCTCTCTCACGTTGCCTAATATGCAAATGAAATGCTGCTACAGCCGTTGCAACACTGTTTCTTTTTTGTGAATGTGTCAGCTCGTATTTGTAGTATTTACCGCAGTTGCTAAACAAGCAAACAGAATATGGTAAGAGATAGTCCTTGTCAATGCCAATAGTCAAAGTAGCTAAATGGCCAAAATGACAGTTGTGCCAATGGAATTTGCGCTGCCATTTGTCACATGAAGTTGTCACTTTAATAATGCTACAGCTCAAAGTGGAAATTCTTTTTAAAGTCTGAAATTGAATACAAATCAACTTTGTGTTTCCCTTGCTATACAGAATAAAACAAATTAGAATTTCGTAAAATATAAAATGTTGGTAAAAGACTTTACAAACTTATTTTGACTGTTCAAACTTAATTTAAGCCCAGCTTATCTCTCAATGGGTAATACATTTCACTACAGTACGAAATACTCTGTAAATGGTACTGATTTCTCAAATCCTTAGAGTTTCCTCTAATGTCATAGAGTATCCTTACCACATGATGTTATTAGCTCGTCACATTCATCAGACCACAATATTTATCTTCCATTTCCTTATCTGCTATTCTGATGTCGCATATTGTAACTGTTAACCACTTTCGCTAGTCCTTTACTAATAACTTACAACACCCATTAAAAGGGTCACTAGCCCGACTTCTTCCCGATGGACGCACCCTTCTAACTGCCCAGTTCCTGTTGCTGTTCAACTAGCCGCAACTTTAACTTGCCGACAACCTGCATGGGCATGGGTCAATGTGCCGATTTATAACAATGCGAAAAGAATGAAAAACGAGTATAAAAAGTTGGCACAGGCCGCAAACCATTTTTCGCTAGCATTGGGGCCAACTTGAGGCAGAAGTCATATCAACTATGAGAGAGGCTCGGCCCAGTCTTAACTCGACACAACTCAGATCGACTCGACTGCAGTTGCCGGTCAGGTCAGGTCAAAGTGGCCCACTCGATGCTGAATACAACTAATCGGAAATTACACTTTTTGATTAGTTCGAAACGGAAATGAAGTTGAAACGAAATTATGCAACTAGCGGCAGGCAAAGTGCACAGTATTTTGGCCTTTCTCTCAACCTTTCGGCAGATTACAAATTTATTAAAAATCAATGACCAAGTGCCGGCCGATGCTATTACTCCCTTTTTGCCCCTCGGTCGCTGTGTCGTCTTTGCCCATAAATAACTAGAAATTAAATTGTGTCAATCAATATGAAAAACTATTCGACTTAAATATACCCCGCTTTATTGTTAAAACATTCTCAATACATTCTGAAGAGAAAATAAAGAACATCTTCTACAGAGTATCTTTGTATATACGGCCCAATAATGTTTGCTTGCCAGTTGTCAATTTTTGCGAGAACTACAGCCGAGAGATGTCGCATTAAATGAGTTTTTATTTACGAATTAAAATATTACATATATATTATAAATACAAGTTTCAATACTCAATGAGACTCAAATTATTATTAAAAATTATTAAATTATTATTTGTAATAAATTTTTATAAAATTATATGATTTGTAATTAAAACCAAGAAGGTTTTTTTTGTTTGAGCCAAATCTTTATTTTTAGAATGTTTTCTAGCCGAGTCATTATCAAAACATGAGTTCAACTACTCGTATATCTGTTTGTGTCAAACATTGAACATATTTAGTGTACCTTCTGTAAATTATCTGGTTACGGGTATAAGGAAAACTAAATAAAAGTGTACAGCGGCGGAAACGTGTTGCAAAAGACAAACAACAAATCAAGTGCCGCTGGGCAGCTGCCGGAAAAAACGACAGCGGCAAAAATACGTAAAACTATCTATCATGCATGATGACGTTGTCAACGAGCAGCAAAACGAAAAATAAAACACAAAAAGAAAGATACATAAATATACAAAAAATGGCGGATAAAACAAAAATTGAAACATGTATTCCTCGGAAAAAATAGAGTAAAATTTGTGGATTTTTTGACGTTCACCATCAACAACTCAATTTCGGTTTGTTTTCTGCTGGCAATCGTAACTGCGATGTGATGTTCTGGTTGTTGTTGTTGTTTTTGTTGTTGTTATGCTGGTTGTTGCATTCCTCTGCTAGATTTGTAACAAATCGCAACAAACGCTGCCTGATGGTGTGAAAACGAAAAACGTCAGTGCAATGAGCGAATCGACAACGGAACGATTCTGCCTCGGGTTCTGCCACCAAACCCCAGCACCATCCCCCTGACCTGCAGCCGAGCCGGGGTATAATTGAAAAGGAAGATGGCGACGAGTCAACGACGGCCGGAAACACAGCCAACAAGCCCCTGAAGCATGCAGTTGCAGTTCAAACTGAAGCAAAAAAAAAAAAGGGAAAAAATACTGTTGGAATTGCTCACTGAGGCAATTCGACTGTTGCCTCATGTCCTGCGGCTGATTTTGTTGAAGTCACGGACTTTCAGGCTCGGCATTGGCCACTTTAAAGAGTGTTGAAAATAAATTATCTAGAGATAAATTGTTAATCGATCGCTTTGCATAGAAACAGGTAGACAACTAAGATCAATGACGAAATCTTTCGTTTATGATAATAACAAGTGCAAACTTTACTGTATAAAAATGCAAGACAGACACATTAACTGCCGAGCAAAGCAAAAAAAAAAAACAGAAACAAAGTGTGGGTGTATAAAATTTGCATTCGATAATGATGCCTGTTGCGTTGGCCGTTGCGTGTCGCCTGTCAATGGAACATGGATATAAATAGCAATCATACGCACTGTTGCGCGTTAAAATGAGCTGCAACGGAGGCGCGACTAAAGCTTAACTGTATTAATGACACGCACGATACACCGAATGAAGGGGGCGGTGCGGTGCGTCGGCGGCACTTTTCAATTAAGTCCATACACATATGCAGCGTCATGCCGAGGTCTTCGATGAATTGCATGAAAAATATATACATAAACTATTTATGGCTAATTGAAAAGTTTACAAACTGTAATTGAGTTGGGGCGTAGGGCGCGGGGCGTGGCATGGGCAGTAGCAAAATAATGGATGGTCAGCAGAGCAGCAGCAGAAGCAGCAGCACGACATGTACGTGTCCATATGCATACACTGTACGGACAATGCGGCGTATGTGTAATAATTTGAGCGCTGTGTATTCCTTTTGCCCATTGGATCCCATCCCGATGGCCAACACATCCATGAAGTTAATTAATGACAATTTAAATTCATAAAGCAAACACAAAAAGCCGAAACAAACGAAATAAAGGTAAATGAAAATGAATGGAAAAGCAGCGCCGAGCGTCGACAGTTGGAACAAAGCCACGAAAAATACACGATAAATCGCACAATGCTCGTCCAATACAAGTAGCTACACCACCGCACCACCAAAACACATCACAACGCACCACATCTCAACCCATTGCGCACTTCTCTTACATTCAATTTAAGGGAGTGAGAGAAAAAAAGTGCTGATTGTTAATAACAATTAAATTTGTGCTTGTGTGGCAACATTTAATGATTTAATGTAGGAGTGACGACCATATGTGCATGTGTTTGTGTCTGTGTTTGTTTTGGGTGTAGACATATTTGAATATACGCACATTGCCTTTAATTATGCGACAGTAAATTAGGTTTTTACAAGCTCACACATCATAAATTTTAAATTGCTGGCCAGCGCTTTCTCTCTGTGTGTGTGTGTATGTGTGTGTGCGTTACGACTTAATGATATTTACTTTGCTCAGCGCTTTGTCTTTAATTTAAACATCTGTCTGCGAGCATAATCAATCATAGCGCAAGTTTTGAATAACTGAAACTCAACCGCCTGCAGACATGTTTGAATTTCCTTTTTCTGTTTTCAGGCCGTAATTGAAAATAACGATTTTCCTTCTGCCACATTTTTTTTTTATCTTTTTATTTTTTTTGCAACCAAGGCCCGAGAGTCTAACACCCGCAAGTAATGTAATTCATTAAAAATTTGTCAGCACATAGACACAAGGCTAAGAGACAGAAAGAGATGGAGAGACTCAGCAAGGGAGGGAGTGAGAGATACGTATGCGATAAGTCAACGCACGCAGCCTGGAAGAACGTTAATGCTGACGACGTTTACAAATTTTAATTGCATTTCAATTACGAGAGTAGTTTTTTCTTCAAGCTAGACTGCAACATGGGTGAGTAAGAGGGACAGAGACAGAGACAGAGAGTGGAATAGAGAAAGGGAATCTAGTTGCAGTTACCATGTCCTGTGTGTGCAGTCAAGTGGCGTGTGGCAGCTGGAGTCTTAGACTGCGACGATGGCAACTACTCGAGTTTTATGAGGTATATCAATTGTATAAATTATACTGAGAGCGACAGAGTCGGAAAGTGCTTTGCATAACTTTTTCCACTTCATTTGTACATTGAGAATTATGCACTTTGCTTGGCAGCTGCGCCGATAAGTATGTTATCAAATGAAGCGGGCCAACGGGTCGTGTGCTTAATTGAGTAAACTTTGTATCACAGAGGCCCAAAAGTCATGCCACATATATATTAATGACAATAAATGCATGTTAAACTAACCGCACGCACTGTGACTGCGACAGTGGCCGTCATAAATGATCGCACAGCTGCCTTTTTGCCGGCGTTTGACCAAGTGCAAATCCTGGTTTTTTATTCCTGGTTTGCTACAGTGTTGTCTCAATATTTACGCAGACAATGTGACAGCAATGGCAAAAAGAAAATATATATATATGTATATATATATATGACAATATTATTTTATTGACTGCGAAAATATTTACACGCAATGCGAGGCGGCAGACAGATGGACAGACAGACAGATAGACGTGCAAGCACTCGCTTCTCCCTGATATTCGAGACAAGGCGACGGCACGCGCTCAACTGACACACAGCGAGGACAATGTGGGACACGCAGGACATGGGACATGGGACACAGAACGTAGGATGCACAGTTCGCAGCTGTCTAGCAAAACTGTCGTCCTTTTGACTATTGGTTATGGCAATAAAAAGCTCTGTCCTTCTCTCTATGTGTCTTAGCTACTTTGATTGCTTGAGCTCTTGGATTTAAATATGTTACAATTTATTGTTTATATTAGTGTTGCCGTTTTAGCCTCTTCCGGATAGATCTGTCTGTTTTAAAACTACATCAGTCGGATAAAATATCAATACGGTAATCTAATATCTATAATATCACTTTGGCATAAAAAAATCTTTAGCTTAGGCAAATTAAAGTTGTTTTTATCATCTCACATCTAAAGATTGAATGGCAGGCAGCAAGTCTTATTGATTTTCAGTTATTTCTAGTCCTAATTTTGTGGCGATTAGTTGGCATCACTGGTTTATATATAAGTATTATTAACTCCATCTCTCTGTCTCTATATCTCTTATATCGCTTATTGAATATTTTTGTAACGTTGCGTTTTAACACCTTGAACTCTGACACGCTGTTGACCAAAAGCTGCCCCCGAAATCGGTCAATAAACAAACAAATATTGGCGGGCTATACAAACAGCGTGGCATGAGTGTCTGTGTGAGTGTGTGTGTGTGTGTTTGTGTGCGAGTGCTGTAACAATAAACAACAAGCAACAAACAACAACAATGGCATTACACATGCTGCTCTCCCAGACCAGAAACACGCGACATTGCCACGCTTCGCTTGGAATGGATTTGGGTTTAGATTGGCCTTTGAATCGGGATTGGGGAAGGGAATGGGGTTGTAGCTATCCATTGCGTGGCTCGAATTAGTCGACGTCTCGAGTTGGCGTCTCCCCGGGGTCTAATTTGGCTTGCATAAAATATGCATAATAATCAAAATAAAATATATCAAATGCCACTAAGAAATTGCGAGTATTTATTGCATGACCAAACGGAAGTTCAACCAAAAAAAAAAATGAAGCAAATATGTGTATATATATATTTGTGTACTTCTGTGATGCAAGGACTAAGTTTTGCATTGTGAGATGAGCTGAACGAAGCGTGGCCACTTACTTGAAGTGTGCTTCACACACACACACACACACACGCATTCACACACACAGGCACACACTCAGGCACACTCAGCTGAAGTGGCTGGGCGTGGTATATAATATTTATTTGGAGGGAGGTGAGGGTGTTTTTATTACATTTACGTGCAAAATTTGTTGCATGTTCGTTGGTGTAAAGGAAACGTTGCGTCCAGTGTATTGGATTTTGAGGCACAGCAAATACAATTGACAACGGCAATGGACAAGTCGATACGTTGCGCTGATGGTGGCAAGTGGTGCGTGCCACAAACCACAAGAAGCAACCAGAGAAAAACTAACTGGGCTACAGTCGAAGCCGACTATGACAGACCCTGTACTTATTCTGTAAAACTCATAAACATTCGGACACACGTTGTAGCGTTAGTGTTCTCTTCTTCTTACTTTGACCCGACACTGCGTTAACTCTCGATGGTTGTCATGTACGACAAAATTCAAGACTCTTGGATTCTTGAAATTACATACCAAATTTGGTGTCTCTAGCTCTTATAGTACCAGTGGTCTAGGTGTTCAAACAGCAGGACAGACGGATAGTTGGTCAGGAGGATAAGGGTATATCGATCCAGCTGTTGCTGATCAAGAATGTATAAACTTAGTGGACTTGACAAACTGAATAGACCCTTGGTACTCTTTTAAAGTACAGGGTCTAAAAAGAAACAATTTTTGGCATTCTTGTCAGTCCCTGCCGCGCTCTCTCTCTCTCTCTATATATATATATTTCGATCTCTTTCTCTGTATCTCTGTTGCGTGTGTTTATCTAAGGCTGGCCACACAATGCTTATTGTTGCTTTTGTTGCCGGCTGCCTATTTACTTGTCTGGCCTGCGTTGTTGTTGCTTTTGTTGTTGTTGTGTGCTGGCGTTTGCAATGCAATAAAAGTGTCCTTACACATTTATTTAGCAATTTCTTTTGTTATTATTTTCGGCATCAGCAACGTGTTCTTGCTTTTGTGCGTCAGCTTTAAGTGGTCGTCTCACACACACACACAGAGAAATGAATTCATTGGATTTTTCCCACCTCTCTCTCTCTCTCTCTTTCTGTCTTAGTCCTGTTTCCTTCCTTTTGATTTTCTTTGTCTGGCAACTTTAAGCTTTTCGCACGACTTTAAAATTGTTCCATGTTTTGTGTTTGCGCATGAACTTTACGTGGAAAATTAAAAAGGCCGCAGGTGGCAAGTTGGCATGTAGCAGGCTCCACGTGCAGGTAGCAGGCGGCAGGCGGCAAGCGGCAGGTGTCAAGTGGCGTTGGTTTCCCAAGCAGTCGAATTGCCTGCCTCTGCGTTCGTATGCATGAATTGGTCTTCAAATGCCGCTGGGGCGTCTGAGTTTGCGTCTGGACCGAAGCGTTGGACAATGGATGCCCCTGCAACTCTTTTCCAGTTACACACTGCTCAGTCTATGTGTGTGTGTGTGGGTGTGTGAGGGGGTCAGCGCTTGTTGCTTTTTAATTAATAGCAAAGTCCTTTGTAGGGTAATAAATAAATATTATGCTTTTGCGTTTATTTTCTTTTCGTTGTCGATTGCCATTCACTTCCTGTGTGTATATGTGTGTGTGTGTGTCTGTAGGTGTGTGTATCCTTTAACTATCAGCCAACTGACGCTTGCTTCTTTCTTTCAATTGCAACGCCAACTGCAGTTAACTACCACCATTTTGAAAGCATCGACACGCTTGTAATGACTGCTAATTGGAAAACCCAAAACCATATTAATTTGAACACACACACACATGCAGAACGCAAGTGCAATTCTAATGAAATTAAAACGCATTTCACTTTGTTAGCCATTTATAAAGCAGGCTCTGTTATTGCTGATGATGATGATGATGATGATGATGATGATGATAATTATGACCTAGCATCGACTCTTTTGGCCTGCGTTCAAGTATTCACGGCATTTGCAACTGTTTAATATGAAAATGTTGCGCATGGATTTGCTTGTATTTAAAATTATTTTGCGGCTGACTGATTTTCGGTTTCCACTTTCGACGGCCGCTTGTCAAATATTTGCCTAATGTGTGGTTCAGGTTCTGGTTTGGTTTTTTGGCTTCTGGTTTTTTTGGCGCGAGCGGTTTTTGATTAGCTTTATTACTTTGCGCACATCGACACGTGTGTGTGAGCGTCTGTGTGTGTGTGTGTGCATAAGGTAGGTGTGTGTGTGTATGTGTGTGTGTGGGACTAATTAATGTGCTAGAATTTCGCGGCGGTCTGTTCATAACGCAAACGCGGCAGACTTTTCCATATTGTGCCGTCGAAATGTTTGTTTCCATGCTAATTAGCGGGTTAATTGGCTATAAGACCCGACTCGCGAGTGCGTGCCCCCATCCCTGCCCCACTCTGCCTCACTCTGCCACACGCTCAGTCTGTTAGTGTGGCTGTGTCTCAGGCTTCTGCCACAATTGACCAAGCACAACTTAAGCTGGCTTTGGAGGGTTAATTGGCAGCCCAAAACTGGCCTAAACCCTGCCTGACAAAATGCACTTAAGTCGAGTGGCCCAAATGTGCAATAAAATGGGCTTAAATGCCCACAATACAGCAGCCAGACATGCAGGTCAAAGGGAAGGCATAGATAAAAGCAGATATAGTATGGGAAAGAGAGAGAAAGGTGAGCACTGAAATACAGGAGAAGGAAAAGAAGAAGACTTACCAATTCCGCCGGCCAGCACGGTGCTCGAATCCAGTTTGGCCTTCTTTGTGGCCAGATCCTGATTATTATTGTCGGAAGCGGGCGCCATAACTGCTGCTTGACTCAAAAGTTCGTCGCTTCCGCGCTGCATCGTGGCCAAAAAAAGATTCACAATCAAGGATCGCAGTCATCAGATATAGTTTTGATGTTTTATTTGATTAGGGTAATTATTTATGATTGTAGTTGTAGTTGTAGTTGATGATGCAGAGGCACAGCACAGCAGAGAAGTTGAAGATGTTTCAGTTGAGTTGAGTTGAGTAGGCAAGTTTGTAGTTGTGTGTGTAGTAGATGAAGTATATACGATTACGGTACATAAAAAGAGAAAAATAAAAGAGAAGAGCACAATATAAATATTTAATATTTACGCAAGTTAAGTAAATTACAGCGATTCTACTTATTTATGGCAACAGCAACAGCAACAGCAACAACCTCCATTTTTATTTGTTTTGTTTTTTTGTTGCTGCATTGCGAAATTTAAGTGGTGCTTAAACGAGCTTTTGCATTTCTGTTTGGTTAACTTGGTTAAGGTACGCTTCGGTTGGCGCTAGTTTAGCCAACAAAGTCAACAACAAAAGCGAGTGCGCTACAGAGAAAGAGACAGAGAGAGAGAGACAGCGACAGCGACAGGGAGCGAGTGATAGCGTTAGAGGGAGAGTGCAGTTCAAAGTGTACTTACTGCTGGCATGCAGCAAAAGCAGCTTAGATCTCTGTCAATTTTTCAATATTGTTTTTCTTTATTTACTTAATTATTAAACTAAATTTCACTTAAAATTGCAATTACTCGCTGGAAAAGTCGAGTGTTGTTGGTTAATATTCCTGCATTCTACATTAATTTGCAATTCACTTATGTGCCCATTAAAGAAAATGAAGCTCACACAATATATAAATAATATAATATATAAATAATATAATAATAAAATAAAATAATCTTGAAATTCCAATTATTTTCTGAGGAGTTCCCGAATATTATTAGACCATATTCAAACATTTTAAATCAAGTTTTTTTAATGAATTATTTATCCATTACTTTGCTGGCTTATCTTGTTTCACATTGCACAGTTGGTAGGTCAAGTAGCACACATTTTGATTTAAGTCAAGTTTTATTTGTGCAAATACTTTTACAACTTTTTTTTACGCTTCTACCTGTTGGCAAATTGCCCAGCTCACAGAATATTCATTGAAATTAACCAAGGTGGAACAGAGTGTGTGAGTTAGTTGCGATTACTTTTGTCTTTTGTCTTTCGACTTTTGCTTTGGTTGAGTGTTGGCGCTAAACTCTAATTACAAAGCCATGTTGCATGCAGCACATGCATAAGTGTATTGTAATTACTTGTGACACTTAATTACCGCACTCAGTGTGGCAGCAATGCCACAGACACAGTTAGACACAGTTAGAGATGGAGAAGGAGACAAAGACTGAGACAGAGACGTAGTAGTCGAAGCCAGATCGAGAGTAACTAAGTTAAGCCAAACATTAAACGTAATGCGAGCCATAAAAATAAAGCTGCTTCTGATGCTGACTGCGTGTGTCTGTGTGTGTGTGTGTGTGTGTGTGGTTGCTGCTGCTGCTGCTGTTGTTGTTGGGTACTGCTATGCATTAGCGGCAATGACAAAAAGTCAATAAACGAGCGCACACGAGAGAAACTGGAGGGAGGAAACAACGACAGTCTCTGGCAGCATGGCGGCAAATTGAAAAGGGTAATTTTGTGTGAAGTAGGCACCTTTATACCGTTATCATGGCTGGAGTGGGTGGTGCGGGTGGTTTGTGTGGTTGCTGCTATCAATGCTGACTACGCTTGAATTCGCCACTTGGCTTATCATTTGCTTTCGCTTTTGCTTTGCTTTTGTTATTTGTCGTTTGTTGTTTGCTGTTTGGTTTTTATTTTTATGTGGCTGCACGTTTTATGTACATAAAAGAATTAGCTTAAATACAAAAACAACATGTGGTAATAGTAATAATAACAAAGCCAAAACGCACGCACACACACCCACACAATACATCAGGCGAGTGTGCGATAGACAAAGCAATGGCAATGGCAAAAACCGCAAAAGCACTTCACTTGATAATATCACAGAGGTGGAGAGGGACAGAGACAGGGAGGTGTGTGTGTGTGTGTGTGTGTGTGTGTGTGTGAGTAAGAGAAACGCGCAAAACGCAGACAAAAAACGAACATGGCACGCACAGCGCAACAAAACGGAAACTCGCATGACTTCACGAGTGCCTGTGTGTGTGTGTGTGTGTGCTTTTTGTGGCTTGTTGGTTGAGTAATGATATCAGTGGAAGCTGTTGCCGTCTGGGCTCGTTGTGTATTGTTATATGACTAGGGAGGCAGCAGGAACATATGTTTTCTCCATATGGCAGCAGCTCAACTCAGAATTTGTAGCATACTTTTTGGGGCTTCGTTTTATTGGGCAACCCTTTGAAACCTGCACACAATGCACTCTCTCTCTCCCACTCTCACACACTCTGGCTGTCTCTCTCGCACTCACCCCTTCTTTGTAAGAGTGTAGTAATTAAATATTAAAATGGCCTCCCCTGGCAACGCTTACATTGGAAAAGTCTCTAATGCATTCGTTATGGCACATTAACGCTCCCAAGTGCCGGACAACTAACATTCATTGGGGATTTTCCTCTGCGGCTCATTGCATTACACGGTTGGCAGCCTTCACTGGGAGGTGGTATGTGGAAAATAAAGGGAATGGGGAATAATGTCTCCACTTTGGGTCTCGAGCTGAATTGCAACTGTCTGCTGCCAAGCTGACCGGAAATGCTATTGTAATATGCAGAAGCTCTGCTAAAAAGTATGCTAAATATTTGATTATGAACTCTGTGTCCTTCTGTGACGCGTGTGCGCGCACATATGGCACAGGCCGATAAGCCCCCAAGACCCAACTGGACTTTGGTCCATTGTCCATTGTTGCACGCCCCTTCGCTTTCTTCTACCATGCCCTTTCTCTGGGCTCATTTTAATGAATTTTCCAAGCGCCTTTCTGCCTTCTATATTTTCCATAAGCTCCATTGCCAGCGGCCGTTTCAGTTGCCCACTGATTTCTATGATGACATGTGCCTTTTTATTCTCTCTGTCTCTATCTCCTCTTACTTTCTCCTTTTCTCTGGCACTTTCTGTGTGTGTGTGTGTGTATGTGTGTGTGTTTGTACTGCGTCTCGGGTCTTTCAGCATGCTTCCTTTGCTTCCGCCTTTGTTGCCGGGTAACTGGGTCAGCGCGCAATTGTTGAAGGGCTGTTGCTTCAACCGAGGGGGTTGCCATTGTCGTTGTCGTCGTCGTTGTCGGACAGTGGCTCATAGAGTACGAGATAATCACGCATATGCCTAACGGTTAAGTTTTTGAAGTGCGCCACGGATGAGATGGGAATGGAGATGGGGATGGGGCGGGGACGGAAGCAAGGCGGTGTCATCAGGCATCATCAGCTTGTGTGTGTCCTTTTTTTGCCTTTGTTGTTGTTGCTGTTGTAATGAGCACTGCGTCATTCATTCTGACGTGGTTGGTCCAATTTAGTGGGCGTCTGTTTAATTTCTTGCATGTGCTCCACATTTGATTTTCTACTTGGAGTTGCCTTAAAGTGACACACAATTGTATGAGATAGCACAAAGCAAATGCTATATGATTAGATCTTTCCAGAAGGCAACAACCGATTCTTACTCACATTTATGAATAATAAATAAATCTGTCGGTACGACAAACGGCCAATTGTGTTGAAAAATTGTTGGATAATAGTGCAAAATATGAATTAAAATGCAATCAAGGGGTAGATATTGGCATATTGTTCCATTTGCTTAATTACCAGTTTGCTTTGTTTTGTCATGTCCATTTATTCATAATAAAAGAGTCTAATAATAAAGTGCACATCCCTATTTCAAAGCCACAACTGAGTGCATTCATTACCGATGTCAGGTTTCGTTAGTTCACTTTGTTGTTATAATTAGGTTGGCTCACAAAGTGGGCGGAAGCTTTATATTACTGTTTACTAAATAAGTTACGTTCCACTCTCTTTCTCTGTACCGCTGTCTCTCTTCAACCTTGCCTCGTAATGTGAACAAAGGCAACTTCCGCTTTAATTGCATCCCAAAATGCAGGCGCCGTCTGATGAAAAGTGCATTTCATGAAGTGCCAGCAACAGCTGTCCAAAGTCCCCAATATATCATATATAATATGAGGCAACTCTTTGCATGTGTATATGTGTGTGTGTGTGTGTGTGTGTGACCATATCAACACCCTCATATATTGCATGGAACAACGTGCTCTTTTGTTGTTGTGAATTTATGGCGGCATATGAATATTAAAATCGAATATGTTGCTGTCGATTAAAGGCTTTTCGTCCGGAGTGCAACTCCCCTATTCCCCCCGTTCTCCGTTCCACGCCCACCGTCAACCCGTTGCAATTGTGGTCGTTTGTTCGTCTGTCTCTGATACACTCCTTCCACCCCCCTCCGACCTCTTGTTGTATATGCTGAGCCCACAGCGACACAGATACGACTCGACATTTCCGCTTGTGCGGCGATGCTGGGCTACGGATCGGTCCATTGATGTCGACTATTCCCCTATCGCCGCCCCCCTCCCCCTGTTCCAGATGATGATGATGTTGACAATGCACTATGGAGAATATTCCCATTTTTTAGGCAATCATACATTTTTCTCCAGCAGCAAATAAACGTATTTTCGAAGTCAACATATTTTAAGTGCATCATTAAATTTGTCATACTCCAATGGAAATTCGTACTATATTTAGTTAAAGTTTGGTTGATATATTTAATCTGTTAAATTTGCAGAAACTTCAACTTTGCAAAAACTTAACACAAAATAGGAGCATTTGGGAGCTGTGTGTCTATAAACATTTGGTAGATTCCCAAATTAATTGATGTGAAGTTTTGCTGAAATTCCAATTTTTAGCACATAACCTTGGTTGGTTCCTGCGTTATTACTATAATATTATTGGCGATAAAATGGTAAGATTTCCCACAGTGCATGATGATGATACCGTTGCTGGTATCCTTGAAACTGCTGGCAAATAAAAATTGCGTATGTAGGTAAAAATAACAACAGCGGAAAACTGTTGGCACATTTCCCCTCTTGCACCCACATTGGCAACTGCAATTTCAACTGCAGCCTTTGAAATAACAATTATTGCTGCATGTTGCAAATATGACGCGTCTGTTGGGTTTAAATTGTGTTTCCGACTTTAAGTCAAAGCCAAGCAGCTTATAAATTCTAATTAGAAAGCTCAAATTGGACAGACAGGCGTTCCCCAACCCTTTCCAAAACCATACCCCAGTCATCCCTCCGATCACCACCCTACTCTTGTTTGTTTGCAAGTAGTTGTGGCAGTTGATAAACGCAACTTGTAGCTGCGGCCTAGTTACCCGACCACATTTACAGGCATTGCCGCAACCACAACGATAGACATAGACGTAGACGCGGCAATAGATATGCACAAAGAGAGTAAACCTAACTCAAGGCCCCCACCTGGCTGCCTGGCAGGCCGTAAGGCAATAAATTATATGAGAATGCCGCCAAAGTGTAACAGCTGCGGCTGCTGCCAAACTCCGTAGCCACAGAGACGACGACGACGACGACAACAACAAAACACCTGAGATGGCACAGCAATAACTTTCAAGCCAAGCCACTTGCTGTGACTATGACTAAAGAGTGAGTGAGCCAGAAATGAGAAGCAAGAGGGGGATCCAAGTTTGTTTACATTTCATTTTAGTTACGTATTTAACTATCAGAAGAAGTGCCATTCTCAAGGGTTGCCCCAAGGAAGAAAGAGAAGAAACAGAAGAACTCCTTCTGAATCACAGCAACTAGAGAATCAATCAGAAGTAGTATTACAATTACTGTAAAAGATAAATATATTTGCATTGCTTTAAAAGTATGCTACACTACGCTTTCCGTCAACGAAAACTAAAGTTCAGTCGAGCTCAAATTTAATCCATAATCCACAACAAGAAAACTAAACTTGATCTCTAAGCTAAACTTCATCTCCTCTATTAATATACTTATGGTTTACACATTTATTGTCTTTACAATTCCCAACAAATGAGAGAAAATTTTCGTCTATCGTGTTGAATATCACACCGGAAATCTTTGATTATTATAATAAAATCATATAATATTTTACTATAACAAATACTAAAGCTCTGTCGAGTTCTAGTCGAATCTTAAATGATTTTCCTTAATATAAAACTCTTTAACTATTTTTCATTTTGAATTGAATTTTGTATATTATTTTTTCAACAACTAACCGTTTATTTTTTGCTGTGTACACTTGTAGTGTGTTGTTTTCTGTGAGTATGTGTGCGTTATAACGCATCGTTTGGCCCTCGCTTTGATGCTATGCCACTAAATATTTACGTTTTGGGCTTTATTGCTTTCGAGAGTCGGCAAACTCTTTTTATTTCAATTTGTTTGCATAAATATTTGAAGCGCAGCTAAATTAGAATGTGAAAAGGTGGAAAATAACGACAGACTCTCAATCGCAGGTAGTTTGTACATTTGTATATGTTTGTATGTGTGTGTGTGTGTGGGGGGGGGGCATAATAAACTTGCGCAAGTTTGGCCAAAACGATTTGTAGCAATTTCGCTATTAGTATGTTTTCCATCTCTTCCCTTACTTCCCTACTGCTCTTGCCACCGCTGGCGAAATCGAGAAGCAAAGTCGTAAGGCGAAAAAAAACTTTTCTGCTTATGCATTTATCACCTTTTTTGCTTTAGACAGAGTGCGAGTTTGAGTTTGAGTCTCTCTGTGTGGCAAAACTTTGCCTGGCCTAGTGCCAAGTGAGTCGGGGGACGGCAACGGGAGGTGGGGACGATTGCGTCAGGATAACAGGCTCAACTCCTGGCGGGCACATTTCGAGCGCTCGCCCGCATAAATTATTCAAAACATGTGTTCCCAGCGCCTGAGTCTGTCTGACTTCTTTACACTGCAAATGCAGTAGAAAAATGCCCTACGCCCAAAAGTAGGCAACAGTTTTCTTTTCCTATATTTTTTCTGTTGTTTTTTTTTTTTTTTTTTCTGGCTATGGCAATTTACTTGGGTGTGTGTATGACATTTTCATTGATATTTTGCCAAGAACGCCCTCACGCACGACCGAAAGTTTAGCAATTTTTTCCGCCACTCGAGAGTCGACAGTCCAGAGTAAAAGAGTCGAGAGTTGGCAATGGGTCTATTAAGATATTCACTCTGCTGTAATGTGACATCATACATAAAGAGTTGTGCGTGTGTGTGTGTGTGTCTCTGTGTCTTACGTGGAGGTGTATGCAAATGTCAGGCATTTGCTGTTTGGCATTTCTAATGAGCTAGAAGCCCCATTTTTTTCCCTTGCCAGAATCATAGCCAGAGACAGATTGTTTGGGAGGGTTCAAAGGAGAGTTGAGCAGCGATTACCAGGCGCATAAATCTTGTCTTTCATATTGATTTTGTGGGCATCGTTGGCTGTAGGTCTTGGCCATTTGGATTGTGTGTGTGTTGAGGGCTCTTTTAAAATAAATTATATGTTTTTAAAGCAAAGGTGAAGCACGTAGAGAAGAAGCACACGTGAGACTCCAGACCTTCCTCCCTTCCACACTCAATAGCTCGTACGTTCGTTGGGGTCAAGAGCTGACTTTGGGTTCATTCAAAATTCAGCAGGATTGAAATTTATGGCGGCTGGACACACAACGCCAATAGCACAAATTTACAGCATTCGCGTTTTCCTGGCTTCAGCCAGTTGGCGAGGGTGGAGGAAGTGTGTTAATATGGGCGACCTTTTTACATGTTCTCTGTGTGCCTTATTTATTTTTATGTGCATCTATTTGCTAGTCGTTTTGTGTGGCAGCCAAATAAAAAATGCATTAAAAACGTCTGAGTCGGAGGACACAGAGGACTCACAACAAACATTTCGGTTTATTTGTCTGTTCAAGTTTAAAAACGTAGCCCGTTTACATTTGCTTTAACAGCAGAGGGGTTAACAACATGTCTTATATTTTTGCTTGGCAGGTGGCATTGTTGTTGTTCTTGTTCTTGTTGTAGTCAATGAAAAATTTGCCATGCCAATTCTCAAATGTCTAATATTCAGCTGCTATTTCGTTTTATACATATAATTTGCTGTTGCTTTTCCTTGCTGCTGCTCCTCCTGTTATTCTTGCTTTTCTTGCCTTGCCCTGCCTTGTCGTGCCTCTGCCTGTCTATTCTTTGGGCTCTCCTGTCTATTTGCGTGTCTGACATGCCGTCAACCCGACACACCAACAGCATCCCCATCTTCTTCCATAAGCAAATGGCGTTTTCAACCACCTTGACGCCTGCCCCCGCCTCCTGCTACATTTGCCGCTCGCTTTGCTTTCGCTCGAAAATTTTTAATGCCGTGCCATTTTTTATGGCGCCACACTTGAATGCGCTTAAATATTTTATGTAATTTTTCGCAATTTATTTAGCGCATTATTTTTGGGGCTCTGTCGGACGTTTATATCAATTCATTGCCCAGAAATTGTAGTGACAAATTTCGTCCTGCCACCGCCGCCGCCACTGTGGCCAGGATGTTGTCCAATTCTGGCCACAAATCGCCAGCATCTCTTTGCAGCAAACCATTTTTTTGTCAGCTCACAAATTTTTGCGCGTCAATTTCAATTTGAACAGGCAAATCTCAATTAATTTGACTGCCAGATAATTCGATTTTTGCGTGTCAAACATTTAAGCTAAATGATTGGCATTGATCATATTTATTAGTATGCAAATTCCAAAGAGTTATGCGCCTTAGGGACAATAATTAATGAGTTCTTTTTATTTCTGTCAGTCCAATTTTGATATCAGGAATTAATTTAATTTTTGCAAAATTTCAAATTGCTTTAAAGTGCGTCACACAACTTGACTTTGGCCATAAATCCATCTGCATGTGTGCGTCATGTTTGGCAAGTAATTGATTTATATAAAAACATGTTGCACGCCAAAGCCAAAAGACTGCAGCTTGTTGCTGCCTCTGTTTGTTGTTTGTTGTTGTCTAAATTTATACACTCCCCAGCGCAACCATCGCCGACGCCAATACAAACGACAGCCAAGTGAACCCGCATGTTTACATATCGATTACTGTGCCTGCTGCACGTTGCACGCCTCCACTGTGGCAATAAAATCGAGCGGGCGTGGCTGTCGAAGGGGCGGACAAAAACATGTTGCACACTCACTCACACACACACACATGTATACACTGTCACGCACATACAAAACAACTGTTTAAGCTTTTGAGGCAACAGTTTTTGTTGCATGATTTCGTTGAATTTAAAAAATGCATTTTTGTGACTAATTAAAAATACCTTTACGATTTGTCTACAACAACAAATAAAAGCCTTTAACAACCGTGGCATTTCAGCCCCGATTCTATATCTATGCCATCCCCACGTCTCTGCCTCGTTACATTTACTTTTTACGACGCGCCCTAAGGCAAAGGCCATGAAAACGAGGGTGTCGACGGGGGAACGCGGGTAGAGACGTAAACCTAGAAGACCATAGAAAATGGACGGCACCGTGGCATATAAAAAATTATCTACATTTAATGACGAGCCTTAAAAATTAGCGAGAAATGCTCAAATTAAACATAAAGGCAGCGGGTCAGCAGTCTGTGGAGGCTAGAAACGGAGACGGGCATGGGGATGGGATGGACATGCGCCTGGCGGAAACATCAAAATGACATCCATTAACACACCTATTAATCACAGAGAGACAGAGCCGTGGCAAACCGAGTGCAAACGTCGACGCTTCTGTTCTATTCGCTTTTGGGCAGCGAAAATGTTTTGCGCTTAAAAGTAGGCAACAGAAAATATTATGGCCCAGGTGACAGCAACAAACAAAAAGTCATAGAAAATACTCAGAAGCAGTAGAAGAAACAGAAGCAGAGGCGAAAGCGACAACTAAATGGCAACAAAAATGTGGAATAAAAATGTCAAAAATGTGACAGGCGATGGCGACTGCGACGCCAGCGTTGACGTCGCCTAACAAAGTCAACGTTATTGCTGTTGTTTTTTGAGGCGAGCAGAGCAGCACACAGGAGGTCGGGAAAAACAGGGAAGGGTCGTCGTCAGCGTAGTCATAAAAACCCGCAAAGTGGGTGGTGATGGCCAATTAAGTTAACGACGGCGCTCGCTAACTTTGCGGTCGATCCAACTCGCCGGGTGGCGCCTCACCGCACCCCACCACAACAACACTAATGTGTCGCCCAATGGCCGCCTAGGTCTGCAGCTATTGTAATCTAAAACGTTCATTGGGCAATGGGCAACTGTCAGAGCAAGCGAGAGAGCGACCAACTTCCTTCCGACCAAAATGCGTCCCATTCCTGTCGCTTAGTAGTTGAAAAAAGGTGGCAAGCGACGGTGGCCACGGGTCGTGTGCGCCTGACTGCCAGATCAAGAGACAGGTGACTGAACCAATTAACAAAAAGCTGCCAGACAACGACGGCAACAAACGTAACAAAAAACTTTGCCGCAAGCAGCGCCAGCAACAGAAAACTTGCTGCAGGTGACGTCGGTGGCGACTCTGGAAATTAGCACACACATTTCTTAAACTTTTCTCTTTTCACTAGGTAAAGCGAACAGCTGCGTACGCTAAAACATAACCTCAGCCAGCCAGCTGGGCGTATACGTAATGTACACAATGTAAATAGACGCTAACGCCAAATGTCTCACAAGTTCCAAATTAATTTCTCCCAGGAACTGAACACCACCGACTCTGCCACAAGCCTGTGTCGCATGTGGGACGAGTAGTCAGCAGTGGCGGTGTCAGCTGGATGAGCGCAAAACACACCACACACAAATACATACACATTGAAGCCGAGGAAAGCAACATTTTGTACTGGGCCTTATAATCACAGGGCGGCCACATCGTCATCATCATCTTTGTCGTCGCTGTTGTCGTGGCTGCCAGAGCATATTCCATTAGCAATTATGAATATGGAATGGCAATGTTAGACCATGACTAGCAGTAGTCCCAGTAATCACTGGCAACGATGCTGACTACTTAAGCCGCTGGCAACGATGTTGCTAAGTGCCACTGACGACAGCGACAATAATGATGTTTCGACTACCACTGACGATGATCATCGTCATCATTTGGGGAGCCAAGTAGCATTTGGCTTGACAAAAATGGAGCGAAAATCGTTGCGTTTATCTTTAGTAGCTGCTCGAAAAGGCGACTAAGTTTCTTTTCTAAAAATGGGAAGCAATATAAATATAAATACAGTAGAAATAATGATAAAATAAATAAATAATAAAAAAAAAAACAAATACATAGTTATGAACAGTAATAAATACGATTCCAAAAACCGAGTTATAATTTATGTATTTTCTTATGGCCATCATTAATTTAGTTTCTCAGCTGTGTCAAGAATCTTCAACGTTGTTGAGAAGATTGCCGTTTAAACTGCAATTGTCGCTTGAAGCTGTTGCTTCAATTGTCTGCCGCTTATTGGCACAATGAAGTTGTGCACATACACACACACACACACTGCACACAGAGACAGAGCAAAACTCATATGGCCGTTTGTTATACAAACGTCGCACAGAACGAGCGGAAAATGGATTTCCAAGCAAATTATCTGACTGCCCAGAGCCAAGCCGACAACGCTCACAATGCAAAACAATGACAACAACAGCACTAAACAGTTTCAATTTCAGTTGTGGCAATAGGTGTGTGTGTGTGTGTGCGTGTGTGTGGTTGGCACCACTTTGAAAAGGACCACAACGAGCTCTCGTTCGGTGCTTGGTGCTCCGTTTTGACAAATATACATAGGACATTGTCTATTGGCGCTTGGCCAGAGGAGTCTGACTGGTTGGATGCCTCGGCCTAGCACTTGCTTTGCCTTTGGCCAGCTTAAAATTATGCATCAACGTTGGCAGCATTTTTATACCAGTTACTCGTATAATTAAAGGGTATATTGTATTCGTTGCAATAATTTTATCTACAATGCTAGAAACCTACAGACGTCAGTGTTTTCAGATTTTTGCCTAGTCCTCACAACTCGTGGTAAAGTTTATCACAACTACAGTGGAAAAAAGTTCAAATCGTGGCCAATTTTTATTATTGGCCGTCATAATTAACCGCATCAAGATCGGATATATATAAATCATAGTTATGGCTTTAAGTTTTTAATTTCGTTAAATGTATCACTATATTAAGCTGCCACTATAGATAGTAAAAATTAAGGGGTATCTCGTATTCGGGTCTCGAATATATAGCGTTCTAACTCGTTCTTTTTTTTTTGCTGCCACAATTGCGTGCGCGATTTGAAGCCGAGTTTTCTGGCTTGACGCAATGTCATGTAATCCATGCCAAGGCAGAAACCAACAAGCAGCGTGTGATTGGATGCGGTAATCACGTGACAAATGTGCTGCCACGATAGATGTTGCAGGCACTGTGGTAAGCACTGTTGCAAGCACTGTTGCCTTTGCCTCGTGACTGCGTCGCTTTGATTATGTACATTAATGAGCGCCAGGGAGTTTGCGAGCGGGTTTTGCGCTGGTTGACTGTTCTTGGTTTTAGCCCATATTGCATTTGGCCTTCATTAGCCGCACTCTGATTGTGTTTGCCTGGCAAGCAGCTTACCAGCTTTCCATTTTCCAAATGAAGGGGAGCTTAAGCTGATCAGTTGCCCGAATCTATCTCATGGTTGGCGTGTGTTAAAGTCAACAAATGACCACGGCAATGATGAGCAATTGCGGACAGCGCGATGACAGCGAACGTAATGGCCAGACAACAGCAACGATGGCAACAACAAGTTGCAACAAAAACGGAAATGACCAAAACATAAAAACAACAAGAAGCAGAACATTCGCATGCGAATGTGGTACCAGATATATGGCCATAAAAAGTACAGATGGCGCTTAAATTGCAAACGAATTTCGTTGTAATGACCACAATGCCCGCACATACACACGCACATACACACACACACACACACACACACACACACACACACATACACGAACACACACTCATATAACAGACAGAGGGAACAACGGTTTGGCGGCATCATTTGTAACTGCATTTATATTGAAGCGACCGCATCTGTTGCGGTTTTGTTGCATGCAAAAATGCATTTTCGCGCACAGATAAACATGCAGAGCGGCAAATGGCCGAGACCTGGGCTCGGTCAACTTTGTATTAAGCAATGCATCACCAACACAATCAGAGATTCGTTGTGTGTGCGTGTGTGCGTCACTGTTTTTGCTTCATTTCCGCTCGGACTTGTTCTGGGCTTCCGGTTTATTAATGTCGTTTTTTTCCATGGCCCCCAAAAGTATGCAATGTATTTTTCACTCGGTTTGTCATTCTGAACTGGAAGCCCGAACTCTCCAAATGAACTGAAAACCAACTTCAATTGGCTCGAAACAAATAAAGTGAAAAAGTAATAAAAGAGCAATCATAAAAGTGTTATGCAATATTTATAATAATAATGGCAATTAAAATGAATGCGATGAATGACTGAATGAATGCAACTTTAATGGTTTATGAATAATGCAGAAGTTCGCATTCGAAAAAGCATAATTAAATGTATGAAACTTGAATTGATTTTTAATCGACTGTTAATCAGTTGTTGCCGTTTAAGTGGCTGATTAATGATTTCTGTTTTGCCAGGACATCAAGTTTAACATCTGTGACAACAAAAACAATAAAAAAAGGTTAACAATTATATGACGAATGACTGAAACTGTCAATGGTCAATGGTCAATGGTCTAACAGGAAAAAGGAAACGCAAAAAATGTAGATGCTGACGGAATGAGTCATTGACAGTGACAATCATCGACTCGAGCAAGAATCCTATTGGAAATGCTTACAAACATTTGCTAGAAATCAAGAAATCAACAGGACAAAATAGAAAAGGGAAAATGGAAAACTTTATGTGTAAAGTGAAGTGGAAATTTTTGCATAAATCAAAGTTAAAAGTGTTAAAAATAGCAAAAGGGCTCAAATTGAATTTTACAATTTTACCCCCCTTGACAAGGGTTAACCTTTATGTGCTGTGTACTCTTTCTTTTATTTACTTGTTGGATTTCGTTGGCACTGGCATTCGGTTTCATTTGTTGTTTCTGTTGCTGTGTTGCCCTTTGGGCAAATTTTTGGCTGCTTGTTGGTTTTTCAAATTTGCGGTAAATCGGAAGTGCGCCGCAAGTTAAATGAACTTGCTCCGGACGGCGTCGCATTGTCCTTGCCCGTTTCCTTGTTGTCTTTCCGTTTCACCCTCCTGTACGTTTTCTGCTCGTTTATTTATTTACATGCTGTTTGTTCTCGTTATTCTTTTTCGTTCTTTCACTCGTTTCGTTTGGTTTGTGCCGTTAGTTGTTAATCAGCGACAGGACCAAAATCAAAGGCCCTAGACAAATTTGCTTAATTGCGTATAATTTGTGGTCGGACCACAAAAAGGTTCAACCCGCAGATTTGCGTATATCACTATAGAAATGGAAATCAATTCCAAGAAAATGTAAGGTTTCTATTCATCTGTTAGATACGAGCATGTAAATCCTTAAAAGCAACTCAGGTGTGGCTTAAATAAAATCCATCTACGTCCAAAGATTTAGCCCATTTGACGATTGAAATGGAAGTTCAATGCTAAAATCTAAGCAGTATTTTCCATGAATGGCTTACTGGCTGACAGAAATTATGAGAAATATGAAAGAAGGGACATAAAGGAAAATAAAAATGTATGTGGGATTGAATTTGAAGCTGCGAGTAGAGAGACCAAAGGCGATGCGAGTGAGTAAGTCCACATGGCGTATGAGCGACCTTTATGCGCACACACGAAAATTGCAGATAAATTTATTGAAAATGATTGTAGAGAGTGAGTCAGTCAGTGTGTGTGTGTGTTTGTGCTTATATCGCTTGGTTGCATGTTACCCCATGCTGTATGCATGAATTTTTCTGCAAACATATTGATGATTTGGCAAATGTGTATTGAAAAGCTAACGTCTTTTCAATTGCAGCAGCAGTAGCAGCAGCAGCAGTTACCTGTTACCGGTTAGCAGTTAGAAGTTGCCAGTCGCTAGCAGCAACAACTACTACTGCACTTTGGATTTAAGACATATTTTTATATGAATGCCGAGCCAGATCTTGTTGCCAACAATGGAACACGAAAAACGTATTAGCAGCCAACAGTTAAAATAAAAAATCCAACACAAAATTCTGTTTAAATATTGCAGTCTTATGTTGTCTTAAATTGTTGCAGTTTAAATTCAAATGCGGGGCATTAAACAAAAATAAAACGTGCAACGTGCAGCAGGAGGAAGAGGAGGAAATGGAGGGAGGATAAAAGAGTAAATAACGCAGCAAGCAAAAAATAAAACGCAGCAGTGAAATTAATCTAAAAAGTTTTTAATGCGCTTTTAAATGATGATGTTGTTGCTGCTACTCCTGCTGCTGCTGGGGTCGCTCTGTTTTTGCATCGGCAGCAACAACATCAACAACATGAACAACAACGACGACAACAACATTGCAGCCATTCATAACTGGGAAACTATCATTGCCGTTGTCGTACTCTGTCGCTGCCGTTGCTGCTGCTGTTCTGCAAATTACAAGACCCAGACATCCTGCCACAAAGTGCGCGCTCCAAGTCCGTCCCTCCTCCTGCCGACACCCTGCTCATAAATACCCTAAATGAGTTTGCGTGGCCACCTGTTGCGATGACTTTAATTTTTGCAAATTTAAATGCAAAAATGCGCCAAGGAGCAGCCAGGACGACTGGGAGGGCAGTCAAGTGTGCTGCAGTCAACGGAAGTACACAATTAAGTTTTAAGTTGGTAAAATTAAATGAAAACAGTGGGAATATTGAAATTGATGCAAAGTTGATTCAACTTCTGCTGTGCGAGGGAGACGAGGGCGTGGCATGTCGGCAAACAGAATTGCGCTTGATTAAACTTTTCAAGGAATAAGATAGAAGGGACACGACCAGGGACAGGGACACGCTGAGGCTGACAACTATTATCCTTGCTTTGGAAATGAAGCCAGAGTGAATGAGAGACGCTTTGCTATTTACCTTTTGATTTTCGTTGCATAAATCTGGGCGCACATTCAACTAAAGCAATTCATTAGCAACTGACTACGCAGCTTGGGGTAAAAACTTTTTTGGGTTGGTGAATTTCAAAATTCATTGAAATGCCTGTGCAACTTTTGGTTTCTCTATGCTAATTGTATAACTTGCCTGGTCTGAGTGTCAGAAAGGTCGAGCAACTTGTGCCAATTGAGCAAAAATGTAATTAGTTTGTATGTCAGAAAGAGACAATGAGGGACACAGAGAAAGAGCACGATTCAGCTGATTCACGAGTGATCTAAATGTGCTTTGCAACGGATTTGCAGCTCTTGAACGTCTTCGAGGTTGCCAACAATTTCGAGCACTTAGCAAAAATAGCAACTATTAAATATGCATAAACGACAACGTCAGGTCGCGCCCATTAAATTGCCAGCAAGTCTCACACACACACACACACATATACATATAGAGGGGGAGTGTGATGTGGTGTTGGCGCACTTTAAACACAGCTTTGCATACATTTAGGATACAACAAGGACAATGTTTGGCGCCCAACCGGCTGCAGCGTCAGCTAGAAAACAAAAGCCAGAGCCAGGGAATTCCTTTGGGCAAGCCTTAAGCCAGAGTGAGCGCGTGCTTGCCACAATGTCACATAAATTTGCATACATGCTCATCACACACACACACACACAGAGGGAGAGAGAGACTTGATGCAGCGCCCTTCGTCTGTGCCTCGTCTGTGTTTCCCTTTGTATGTGCTAAGTAAACGCGGCTGTGTAAGGAAAAGCTTTTAAAATATGCCGACGCGACACCTACAACAGTAAATTTGATATGCTTGCAGCTTAAATATTTACAAATACACACACACACATACACGCGCGCACGCAGCTTGAAGACATTAAAAGCCAACGGCATGATAATAAAATCTTTATTTAATTGTATAAATTGTGGCAACTAACTAAGCAGCCAGCAACAGAGACAATGCGACACATGCCACACAAGCAGCGACAGCGTCAGCGTCATAAAAATGAAGTTAATTTTAATTAAAATGCATGACAAAAATGCGTGTGTATGCGTGCAATGTGTGTGTGTGTGTGTGTGTCACATTTACTGAATCATAAAGCGTTGCTCGCCAGTCGCTTGACTGTCATGTGAACATTATAAGTATATTTCTGCGTGTGTGTGATTGTGTTGGTTGGTTTAATTTTAATTGTCAACCCTTTGGCTGTCACTTTTATGGCGTTGACAGCCGCGTAGCTGTTGCCGCTGCCGTTGCTTTCGATGGGTGTCAAATTATAGGCCATAATTGTCAATATTTGCGCCTCTTTTTGTTGTTTTTGAGTTTTATTTTCGTTCCTCTTGTTTTTGTTGTTGTTGTTGAACTGTGCCGTGAGCTTGTCGAGGTCCATGCATAAAATCTAATAATTACAGTAGAAACAAAAAGTTAAACCCCAGACCTTTTGCCATGCTAATCAACTTGGCGCGCGCTTAGCGCAAATAAGTAGGCAACACTTGTTTCCCTCACCCGTAAATAATGCAGATACTCTATGATATACCCTAGACGGGGTTTTCCCATCTAATTCTTAGCTTTTCAACCCATTGCAACTAACACAATTTGAATACCAGAATATAAGTTTAAAATTATATATAAATTAGTTAATTGTAAATCGAACTCTTATTTTAAATTTATTTGGACTATTCATAACATGATATTGCAGACACTTGATATGATTTCTTTTAGGAACTACCTGCAATGAACATGATATTATGTTTGTATACTCTCTCTCTCTCTCTCTCTCTCTCTTTGTCTCTGTCAACTGATTACAGGGTAGCTTTTAGTCGTGTCTTTTGCTTCGGCTGACAGACAGACCAACAAATTTATGACAGCCGGCTGCGGTGCTGTGGTGCTTAATGCGTGTGAGCAGCTGCCGTGTCACGCGTTGCCGCTGCGGCTGGCAATGCGGCAAGGGGAGATGCGGGGGAGTGGCAAGGTGGGGAGGGTGAAGCAGGCAATGGACAAAATCCTTTTAAAAAACAATTTATGCCAACATTGTGAGGGGGTGCTGCTACCTTTTTCGTCAGAGTGTTTAACAAAGTGCTAATTTAAAAAGTTCACCAAAGCGCCGGCAACAACAAGAACAAGAACAACATCAACGACAACAACATTAAGAACCACCACAACAATAAGGTTGCCGATGCTGTTGGGTGCACAACAAAAGTAGGAAAATAGCAAAAATTGCTAATTAAAAATTTATATGAAGTTGGCAGTAATAGCATTTTTAATTATAGCCAACTCATGCGCGGGCAGCCAAATAGGAGCAGCAACAGCAACAACAGCAACAATCAACGGAAGCAACGGAAGTGTGGCATAAACATTTTTGAGGTTATGGGGCAAACCTTTTTGCTGTTACTGCCGCTGCCGCTGCCGCTGCCGCAGACTCGGCGATTCGATGATAGGCGTAGTAGGCACACAAATCCTGCCAAGTTGCCTTTTAATGCTACTTAATGAAAATTTAAATGCCCTCACGGCTCAGTCTCAGGTTGTGGCAGCCACAAATTGTTGCATAAATCAAAAATGTATTAGAGAAAACAACTAACCAGATTGCTTACTCATGCTTTCAAGGCATTTGTTGCAATTGTTTTGCAAGCAACAATAAAATTTGATAAAAAAATTGTTTGCACTTGAAGTTGACGTTGCAGTTGCAATTGCGTTTTCTGCCTGTTAATTAAATGTATATATGAAATATTTATGAAGAATTGGGGAGAGGAAACCTGCAAAAATCTAAATAATATAGGAAGTTGTGAAAAAGCTGCTTTTGACATTGTTTCTGTTAAAATTGTGCAATTGTTTTTGCTTTTTGTTTGTGACTACAAAAGAATCCTTAAGGTACACAGACATTTTGTATTTGCATATCGAAGCCTGGCATTAAAAATAAATGTATTATTGGCTTCACTCTCATATTGTTTGAATTGTTTATTGTTCTGTATTGTTTATTTCCCAGATATTTTTGGGATTTTTGCAGTCATATTAAAGCTCCTGCTCGTCGACAGCTGAAGTTCAATTGAAAACTCTTGTCAAATTAATTAATTAAACGACGCAATGGCAGCGCTAGCATTAATAATAGAAAGGCGTCCGGTTGAAGTCAGCGGCAGGACATGGCCAAAACTTGTTGGCGGCCAACAAACAAACAACAGCAAGAGAACTGAACTCTGGAAACTGGCAACTGGCAACTGGCAACAGAAATATCACTGCCAACTGAAAAGTTGTAAAGTTCAGCCTGCAACTTTGTAGGCCTCAAATGGAAGGAAAACGATGATGGGTTGGTTGGGGGACAAGTTTTGAGCTCGTAAAAGATATTTTGCTGTGGCCGCGCTTTAAGGCGACTTTAAAAGCGTTTAAGATGTTTTCATATTTTGCCATTTCAATTTTGTGCACATAAAAATCAACGCCACGGCATTGTAATTAGTACTGGGCTTTTTAGCTGCGTTTGGCAGACGGGCGGCAAACAGGAGACTGGCAACAGGATACTAGGATACAAGGATACAGAGTCAGGCAGCCAGGGTCTCACAAATAGTTGAAAAGTTGTGAACTTGCGACGGACGGCTATCATTTTCGCATTGAACGGGAGTTGGTTATGAGTGCGCGGTTTTCCAAGAATGGAAAGGGGACAAAGGGCAGGGGGAAAGTTGGGTGCGGTGATAAGCGCATTTGCTTGTTTATCAAGTCAAGCGAGGCGGCTGTAAAAGTTTTGCCCACTGGCAGCAGCAGCAGCAGCAGCACTTCAAGTCATTAGGCAAGTAACTAACCTTTTGTTTATGGCTGTTGAATTTCTATAATAACAATTATGAAAATTAGGCGAACCGAGTTGGAGTTTTGCAAAGGGCGAATTGGTGGAGAAAGGGGAAGGTGGGGGTGTAAAGCCACCATTGTTTTGACGGCTAATTAAGTTTGTGCCAAATAGGCAGAAGAAGATGCGCAAATATGCTTTCAAATGAAAATGAAATGGAAGTCATCGGAGCTCAATTTAAATTCATGTCTTTGACAGGTTTTTAACTGAATTTTCTTTTACTTACAAATTGTGTTGGCATTTGGTAATAATCGTGTGGACTCACCTGTAAATAAATGAAAGACAAAAACAATTTGATTAGCATATTTCATTTACTTATCGTCAAATCTTTTGAGCAATCAAATCTAATTAAGCTGTCTCCTAATCACTTTCTGTGGCCAGCAACGGATGCTGCAACATCATCATCATCATCATCATCATCATCATCAACATCATCATCAGCTTTGATGATCATCATCAGCTTTGATGCAGTTGAATGATAGCCACAAAAACCGCATTAAATGCGATTAATTATGAACTTAATTAGCAAAGTAATAAAAAGCAAAGTGCAGCGATTTGTTCTGATTGAAATTGCTGCGGTTCACATAGTTCTGCGGCTCAAATAAATCCCTTTTAATTAAGAGATAAACAGAAGCAATTAAATTATTAATTATGGCCTAAGCACACTCTACAATACACAGACAAACATAGGTGTACACTTAGAAATAATACGCACACATAAATCAATAGTCTGCACTTAAACCTGCTAATTGTTGTCCAATAAACGTTAATATAACTGGCATAAAACATTTACGCACATTAGTTGAAAGACACTTCCGTGGACTGGCTGTATATAAATTAACTAGTTGGTAAATAAAAATGGTTAAGACAACAAATGTAAGGCTCAAAGAACACCAGAACTCAAAACTTTGCCTTTCTTGTACCTTTTACCAAACCCCCTTTTTCTTATACACAGATGAGTTGTATTTTTGAATTAAGAAAATTTGTATTTTTAAAGATTTTTTATTATTCTTAAATTCTGGAAAAATTCGAAAAGAATTTGTTACTTATTTCTCAGGAATTAATAAAAAAAAAACTAAATTACAATAGCAACAGAAAATTTGGCAAAAATGTGTAATTTTCTATAGATAAACACTCATAAGTGTAATTGATTTTCTATAGCGATCCGAGAAATACACAGAGACATTTATATATACATACATATATACTATAATGACAATTGCTATTGGCAAATTGTCAGATGCAGATGAGATTATGCATATGCGTGATTTGATTTTGGTCACTCGACAGCAATTGTTAATATAAAATGTTGGCCTAAACCTAATGTTGGGTTGCGACTGAATAATTCTGTAAATTTGTTGCTGTTAGCTGATAAATCACAGCTTATTTGCCACGCAGCTGACCAGACAAACCATGTAAGCCACGCAACACAGCCAAGTCAAATGTCATTTGGGCAACAGCAGCGGCAACAACAACAACATCTACGCAACAACAACGTTGGTTGTCTGTTTGCTGACCTTTTGCATAATGAAAGTAACGTTGCGGTGGCCATTTTGTGGTTTGACAAATGTTGTGTCAAATTCGGCTATAGAGCCACAAAGCACACACAGAGATGGAAAGAGGGACAGCAACAGACATGACCATAGAACAACTTTGTCAACAGCTAATGGACTCCACACACACACTCACACACACACAGACAAAGCGAAAAATTAGCCATGGTCGCACTTTTTGTAGGTGCAACAACAGCAGAAGTGGCCACATGACAGGCAACACACCGAGAAAGACAGAGAATGCTAGAAAAAGAGGGAGAGAGAGACAGAGATACAAGGACTCTTCGTTTGGACATGAGCTTGCCACACATGGCTCATGTTTGACTTGCCAAACAGAGTCTGAGCGACCACCAACAGTTGACCAGGCGACAACCGCTGCTGATGACAGCAACAATATCATCAGCGTCATCAGCAGCAACAACAGTAACAACAGCAACAAGAAGCAGAGCGCATATTGGTCAGTTGCAACATGAGCAACATTAAAAAACATTAAACCAGAAATCACTTTGCAACCACGTCGTTTGTTGTGTGAGTGTTGTGGTTGGCACGGGGGGATGCAAGGGGCTGCCAGGGTGTCATTTGAATCCACAAAATGCGGCTTACTTAGGCGCAGACTGATGATGATGTTGGCTCGCAGCTCGTTGCTAGTCCTCGTGCCCAGCTCGTTGTCCTGGCAATGATTTGTTGGCATTTTCGCCGCTCCAAGCCAAAACCTGTCAGCCAACCAACCAGCCAACTAGCTAGCGTTGTCTAAATACCGCAACAACCAGCCAAAGCAGCAGCCACGTCATCGTATTACCAAAGGCTGTGTAAATGTAATCCTGGCTGCTCTCGTCTGGCCAAAACCCGCTTTGCCAGTCACACTCCATTTATTTTTCACTCCTTGACTGTGTCTCTGTAGTGTAAACAACTGTTACACGCAAGTCGCAAAAGGTTCTAGCCCGATTCTCCTACTATCATCTTTTAGGCACCAAATGCATTTGCCAGCCAAGAGCCAGGCCAAAACCGAAAGCAGGCAATGCAATTTTTAGGCTAAATGCTATTTCAGCTGATTGTTGCTGTTTTTGTTGTTGTGGCTGCTGCTTTTAGAGCACTTTACACGCCCGTCTCAGCCTCTCATTTGCATATTTGAGCAGCAACAACGCGACGTCGCACAGTGAGAAAAACGGCTAGACTGGTCTATAAAAATTAATATTGCCCATAGTCACAGAGACATCGTCTGTTTGTTTGTTTTTTTCAATAGTTGGACTGTCCTTGTTTTCAGCACTTTACAGGAGATGGAAAATTCTGTAGGTAATTCCTAGAAAATTTATGAAATTCTGTTACCAAACCGGAAAAGTCTTGAATACTTTCGAGAATAGCAAAGACATTTTCAACTACAAATCACTTTTATTAGAACACAATTTATGGTAATATTTTATTGATAAATACTTTACTTATTTTCAACAAATTAAAAATAAGTCTATTTCTAATTTAATTTTCTGCATCTAAAACTGGCTAGTCGGCTTGTTTCTACCACTGTGCGACAGCGACATCGGCTCAACTTTTGCATTTGGCTCTTACGTCTGTCTTTTGTAGTGCTTACTGTACTTTTGTTGCTGTTTGCATGCCTGTCTGGCGGCGTCCTTGCCCAAAAAAGCTAATGTAAAAGTTTTGTTTTTGAGGTTGCTCTCGCCCAGCAAGGACAAAATTTTACCGGAAAAATTTGTCTACATTTTCATGAAATTTTAAGAAGCGAAAAATTAATGTAGATCCACATACGTGTTACCACATCGACTAGAGCTTAGATCGAGACTTAATGAACAGTTTTACCAACAAACTCGTAACATAGAAGTTGATGTTTGTCGTCTGCCAACAGAGCTTAAATTGCCGCAAGCTATTACAGAGAAAATAAAGGAGACGTGGAGGAATATGGATGCGAGATTACAAATCATTTCAAATTCTACAGTTCTTCCGCTAAATTTCTTTAGATTTAAACTTCAGTTTGGGTTAAAAAGTCAAATAAATTTGCATTACATTAAGATTGAATTGTTTAAGAGATTGGGGCATGAGTTGTGTGAGTTGAAAATCAACAAAATAGACAAACAATGCGTCAAAAAGTAAATAATATGCCAAAAATGTATTGTGCAAATGACGACGACAAACGAAGAGAAGAAATGCACACACAAAAGCTGAAAGCAAATTATTTAAATCAACAGCAAACAGAACAAAATATTGTTGAATAGAATGTAAAAGGCAAATACAATTTACACGCAACAACCGCACACAAAACACACACACACACTGAGGAAAAGCCTTTTCACATATGTATGTGCATAAATGAAAAATGCTGAGGACATGATGACTTTGCATGAGGACAGAGATTTGTGCAACATCATCTCAGCGTCTGGTTGAAGGTCCGGATAGAGGAGGAGGTTGGCAACTCAACTTCGTGCGCTTTTGCATGCGAAATTTTTGGATTTATGCCGAAAAATGCATAAATAACTGTTAATATTTAATATTGTTAACTTGTAAATTTTAAATGAAATATGTGCAGGGACGATGACGACCCAGAATTGCCGCTGTTGCTCTGGTCAACTCAGGTCATCTATGGTCAGCTTTGGTCCAGCAAGGACTTGTTGTCGTCGTCCTCCTGCTGCTGCTCCTGCTGCATATGAATTATGCAGTTTTTATCAACAAAATCCACATGTCTGAAAGGACGGACATCCTCGCCGTGCCAAGGCAAAAGTTTAATTGTTTCAGTTTTACAATTTTACAATTTAACAATTGTTTTTCGTATTTTATTTCGGTTTATGCATATATTCAGATGCGCGACTTGTCAAATTAGAAACAACATTTGACATTCTGTCATCATCATCATAATCAGCAGCTACAACATAATCATCTTCATCATCATCATCATCATCCGCATCATCATCAGCTGCAATCAGTTGTAATGTTTTGCGTGAGATTTGCATAATTGAAATTGAAAAAAAAAAAAACGCAACTAAGAACTTGAGTGCATTTCAATTACAAAAATTGTTGAGCTGTATCTGCCGTTGCATAAATCATGCACACCCACACTTATACACCTATACATAGTTAAAGCTGTTCAATCTAGAACGTGTTGTGCGAAACAAACTAACCTAAAAGCAGACACTCGGCCAAATATCAAACTAAAACTCGACGGATTTGTCCGCCTGTTTCTCTCTATTTTCCTGCGCCTAGCTGCAAATTCAGTTTTCGTTTCACTAGCAACAACAACAAAAACAACAACATTTGGCTAGCGCCGAGCAAATTTAAAACTTATAAGCACGCCATACGCGGCATCACGTTATATGCAATGGCCGCCCGACTGTTCGCTGACTGTTGAGACGCACGCACGGTCGTCCACAGCACCGACCCTCCCCTCCGCCTACATTCAGTGGCCCAAAAGCCATAAAGTTTTTATTTATTTGCATTTGCTCACGTGTGCATGTTTAATTAAATTTGAAGCGCCAGAGCAGAGCAACCAACCGACCAACCGTCCATCGAGTCTCTGCGTCGGCTTGGGAAATTTTTTCTTTTTAGCCGCCAAAATAAGTACAAAAATACATGCGAGTTTGTGGCGCCTCCCCCTAGCACGAAAAAGTTATGTCTAACGGCGTGTGGAGGACCTGGCGTGGCATATGATGCAGTTTACGTAACGAAAATTGAGTTGGACATGAACAAATTGCGGTTAGGTTGGTGGATTTGTTGTTGGTTTCAGTTTTTGTTTATAGATGGCCAGGCGGGATGGTGCGGAATTTTTCCTTTTTTTTGCCGGCTTGTGCGCATATGTGCATTGCAGTGCAGGAGGGAAAGGAGGGTTGATAGTTGTAAAATGCAAATTGGAGCGTGACATGCATTTCGACAGCTTTGAAATGCAAAAGCTGATGATGGTTTTATCTTCAAATTTGACTTGAGTGGTTTATGCAGATCGGTAGCTGAAAATATCAAGCTATCTATCTATATATTCACTCTCATAGTATGCCAGGAAAGTTATTTGTCTTGTTTATTGTCGGCGCTGAAAAGTAACACTTTATTCACTTTTTTTTGTATTTTTGGATGGGATTTGATAAATGACAAACAGACGATGTTGGCTAAAATGCGTTAATTAAATTTTGTCTAACTGCTTGAATGCGTAGACAAGCCCAAGGGGAGCACACCACCACAAACAAACACACACCCATACACACTCTTGGAGACGCCCACGTGTCGCATTACGTTGCCTACTTCTAAGCGCTGACATCTTGTTTCGCCAGGCAGCTCATCAAATTTGCAGCTTGTTTCAAGCATTTTGCCAGCTGCTTGAATATGCACACGTGTATGTGTGTTTAGCTTGTAGAATTTTCTATGTAGAATTTATGCGCCTCATTAGTTGGTCCAGCCCCAGTGTATGGTATAACTCTCATCATCATCGTCACCCTCTTTGCACCTTCACCTCAACTCTCAGCTCTGCCTGCTCAGCAGCAACGTCATTAGTCACAAGTTGCGGCTCACAGGTCGCTGCGTTTCTGCGCCTAAAAATATGCTCGGTATATGCGCAACGAGTCAAATGAAATTGTTTCGAAGATGTTTGACATATTTGGCACAGTTTTTACCTATGTCGTCGTCACGTGTCAAACATTTCAAATTCAAAGCGAGCGCGTCAAAACATAAACATATGCAAAGATTTTTCATATTTCCCGTAACATTTTTCACTGCTCCACGCTGCAGACAGGCAGTCAGTCAGTCAGTCAGTCGGTCGGTTGTTGTTAAAAGGGTTTGAAGTATCTCGACAACAACAACGAGAGAAAATAAGTAAAAGTGTAAGAATGAGCGCACATAAATGTAGGCGGACCTCGCATTGATTTTCCCTCTTTTTTTCCGACATCGTTGGCTGCTGCGCTCATTCATTTCATTTCTTTCGTCTTGCGTTTTATTTTATGCTCTGCTTTTCATTTTTATGAGTATGTGTGTGTTTGTGTGTTTGTGTGTATGTGTGTGTGCTCTGCCATTGCCTACTTTTTATGTGTTTTTATTTATTTGCGCCGCTTTGCAATTTGAAAAAGTGTTCGCGTGCAGACCCAGAGCCAGACTAAGGGGCTTTGGCTTAGCCCGGCAGCATCCCGTCTCCTTTAATCATCTCCTGGCCGACAACGAGGACGAGGATGAGACCATGGCCTGGTCTGTGCTGTGCAGGTCTGGTAAGGCGGCCATCGTTCTATTTCGTGCTGTAGCGAGTCTTGCGTGTCTCAGTGCCTTATATTGCAAAGCGAGCATAATAAATATTTGACGCTTCATAAATCTTTAAAGAGTTGCCAAAAGCAGCAATGGGTTCGCTTCCTTCTCCACCTGCTCGTTTCCACAGCTCGTTTCTTATTTCGAATGTTTTTTGGGCATCGCTTAATGGATTTGCTACATTTCACCGCGCTCTACGTTTATGCTAATGACTTGGCCAGAACTCAACCTGTCGCCTTGCCACCTTGCCTAGGCTGCAATCGGAAGCCACTGCGCAAATTTGACAACAAGGTATACAGAAACATATATACATATATATATTTATATGTATATATTAGTGAGAGGGAGACTCCAATGGGGGACCATAGACACTACTGGCCACTTGGGAAACCCTTGCAAATTGTATGGCCAAGAGCGGCTTCAAATCTTCTGGCACAGTTTTCACTTGCACTTGCGTGCCGCCGTTTTTGATTTCCCCCATGATTTGCATTAACATTTTTCGGCTCTACGCATTTTCCACCGTCCCGCACACGCTCTCTTTGCATACACCTATCCTACACACTTTCCGAGCAATTTAAAAGCCACACACACACACACACTCACAGAGGAAAGAGTAAATGGCTTTGGAGTAGAGGTTGGTTGGTTAAAGCCACAGCAACTACAGACAATGAACGACCGATCCGACCATAAGCGTATTATGCGGGTTGCTTTTTCCTCCCCCTTTCCTCCAACTACTCCTCAACGAACCGACACAAATGAACTATTGTTTATAAACCAGATAAACTCGACCGTATTTCTGTATTTCTGTGGCTCTGTCGGACTGCTTCAAGTTTTTGGGCTACATTCCGCCGTTGGGTATTCTGATTCACATTGGATTTTCGGTAATTAAAAGTCCTAGCCGCAGGACAACCTCAATTTGATACCCTTTATCTGACGTATACTAAAACTCTATTTTATGGAGACCTTAATTAAAATATTTATTTTCCATCATAAACTTTTCATATTTGAAAACACAATTCTCTACTTCACTGCATGTCAATTAATCTTTAATTATACTAATATTAATAATAATAATAATAAACAAATAATTATTTGCCAGCCTTTATTGCACTAAACAATAATACAATTTGTTCAAAATTTGATTGCATTTATAATTATAATTGATAATATCAATTTTAGTTAAAATCGTTTTGTTTAGTCATGAAATAAATTCATCATAAGCGTAGTGAAAAATACTTAATTGAACACAGAAATGCAATTGATTAATGCCCAAAATTAAACAGAATTGACATAAAAAGACCATTAATTATACTATTTAGCACATGATGCACTATAAAAGCTGTCAGATATTTTCCAGAATACTTTAACTAAAAACAGAAATATTAGTCTCTATAATACTCTAACCCGATTAATACATACTTCAATTGGCAGTTAAGGAGTTACCTTCGGCTACATATTATATTCAAAAGATCTAAAAAGCTGTTGGTTAATATATAATAATATTATATTGAATTATTTAAAAATTTGTTAAATACTCTCCGACTTTTTTAAAATTTACATTTTTTATTTTAAATGATTAATGTAAACCAAGTTATTAATGTAAACTTAGATATAGTTATTATTGTTTAAATTAAAACCCTATTTTCTAATTTTATTATACATTTTAATTATCATTTATTAACTGCTTCTTATAGAACTTCGTTAAATAAATTAACTAGATGTAATAGTTATGGCAATACTCTAACTAGTTGCAATTTGACACTACAAAAGTTGTCGCGTCGTTTCTTCAGTTTTTCAGTAGATGTCACTCTCTAATAAAAGTCTCTCAGCTTCGAAAATACCCTACATGAAGTAGTTGCACACTTTTGGTGTCTTACAACTCAGCGGCAAGTTAGTTTTTACAGTTCATTAAAATTTGGCGCAGTGCCAACACCAATGAGCATTAAAGTTATGCCCATAGTTTCACAAGCTGTCTTGTTGTTTGTATCTTTGTTTGTTGTTAAGTGTGTTAACAGGCTTTATATTGCACACTCACATATACAAGTAGGCAACTCCGTCTGCCTGTCCTTCCGTCTATCTGTCTTATTAGCGTTCAACCACAGAGCCGCATGCTCCTCATTGAGCACACGCTTGACATGCACGGCCAGTCGGATTGGGGAGTGGGGGATGAGGCTGTTAGGAGGTGAGTTGCTTTAAAATGGCAACGTCTTAAAGTCTGGGAGCACAATTGTGCTTACAACTTCCGACAGTTGCCATTGCTCGCAGTAGCTATTATTACGAGTATTTCTTCTCTTTTTATTTTTTTTTGTTGACTGGCTGTGAAATAAAAACCGCAATTACCAGCGAGTAAAATATATGGCAATGAGCCAGAGAGAGTGAGAGAGTGAGAGAGAGAGAGAGAGAAGGGAGGGAAAGAGCAAATAAACCAGCCTTTTATGTGTGTGTGTTTGAGTGTGTGTGACATACAGCAAACAATATGGCGACACGCAACACTAAACAGATGAGGAAAGCGGCAAAAACACATGGGGGAAGCCTTCGCCGCCGCCAAACAATGCGACAAGCCACGACAACGTTGACGACTTTTGTTGTCCCCACACACGAGTATCACACATACGACGTGTTGTCAGCGCAAGCAACGACAACGACAACAATGTTGCTGCAACAAAATGTCGAGCGACTGGTCGAGCGAGTCAACATTGGGTTTAGTCGCACAGCAAAAGCAAGTTGCGAAAAAGGGCGAAAAATAGAATTAAAGCAAAAGGTGTCCATCTATGTGTACATGGGTGTGTGTGTGTGTGTGTGAGGAGTGTGCAATGCCCCAGCACCTTTTGGTTGCACTCATTGTACGCTGGAATGCGCTGCCATTAAGTCGCATTGTTTCAGTTTCTGCAACTTTTCCTCGTTGAACGCAAAAATTGAGTAACTGCACGTGAATGAAAATGAAAACAAAGCCAAGACACACGAGCCCCCAACCCCTAACCGGGCCCAAACGGAGCAAACCAGACCAAACTTTCACGCTAAAAACTTTCGCATTTCTTAACTAGTTTTTGTTATTGTTAGCTTGGGTTTATATTTGTTGTTGTTGTTGCTGTTTTTTGGTGCTTGCTGTCGCCTTCTTCATGCCCTGCACAAAATTGCGGAAAATTAAATTGCCCTCGTTCAGGCACCCTCAACCAAAAAAAAACACGACACACAGACACTGAGACACTTACATACAAACAATAATTGAAATAAACACTTAAAAAGTTTGACTGCACGCTCTGTATTTGCCAGTGCTTTTTCTGTTGCCTTTGCCTTTGGTTTTTCCTGGGTTTTCCTTTGGTTTTTGTGAGCATTGAAATAGTTTTCTTGCTCTTAATGCTGCGTACTGATGCAGCAGTTAAATTTTATAATGCAGAGCAAACAAAAGTTGAAACAATAGACAGATTCTCAACTGATTGTGCGCTGCTGCTGATGCTGTTGCTTCATTTGATGTAGTGCATTCTGAATGAAATGCGGAGATCTAATTATGTCTGAGAAGAACTCGTAATTCACGTACAATTACAACAACTAAATATAATTAAGACATTGAATCGTTTACGTTTGCAAAGCAAAAGTCAACCATTAAAGCCCGTAAGGCAGGACAACAAAGCACAACAACAACAATATAATTCAAGTATTTGCAATTGGCCTGCGGGAATATGTCCTTGGCCATGACTACAAAGAGCAGCATTTGTTCTGCTATTTATCGTACATTGGTGCCCATTTTATGGACTTATTATGTTTTAATCTACCAAAGAGATTGATAAGTCGTATAACTTAAAGCGTTGATGTCAACGTCTGCCTGATAAATTCAACTCGTTGGCAAGATCGTTGCATTAGCAAATAATATTCTGTTTAGCTAATAATGTAAAATATAATAACTGAATTCAACAGTAACTATAAATTCATTTAATGACAAATATAAACGCTTTTGGGATGAGATATCGTATGAGTATAGAGGCAAAACGAGCATACAAACGCAACTCCAATAAATTATCTTTCAATTTAATTACAAAGTGAGTTGATGTTCTATTTATTAATGTAAAATATTACAAATGATTTTCACAATTAATTAATGTAAATTAATGTTGGGTCAAAGACAAACATTTTCGATAAATCTTTTCTTTTTTTTGATATGGAAAATCATTGTCTTTGGCTAAACTCCAAATCAAAATATTATTAAGTCAATATTTAATAATAATAATATTTATAGTAGAAAATGCAATCTTTAATCTTTGCTTAGCCAGTTTGGGAAATTGCATTCTCTCATGAATTTTCTAGAATTTATCTAATTATTCTATCTCCGTAGCTTCCTTTGTAGCGTTGGCAAATGGGATTTTCATTTATGCAAAGTTAAATGCCTTTGTTGTTTTTGCTATTGGAGCATGACGACAACAAAGATACGCTTAATTAATTTGATAATTCTTTGGCTGTTTGGCCACAGAATACCAAAGAAGTCTAGGCAAATTGCCCGCTGCGGTGTAATAAGGCGCATAAATGGCATAAAACAATTCCTACTTGAAGGCAGGCACACTCACACACAGTCTCACACACAAACACATAGACAAGAGTCAGGCACAAATTGTGTTTTTGTTGTTTGCTTTTTTTTATGAACATTCCACGTTGCGCACTGCAAAAATTAATATCAATTTTCAGCTTTGTCTATGTCTTTTTTCCATCTATTTTTTGTTGGTATTTTTATATATTCATTGCGTGCTTTTGGGCGTTATGCATGTGTTCTTTGCCAGCCTTATTACATTAACAGCTATTACTCATAATTACGCGTTCCCTTTCGCTCTCCAAACTTGTCTGCAATTAACTTGATTACAATAAGTAAAAAAGGTAACTACATATTTGTATATAGTTAGTTGCACTGTCGTTGCTTAGGCCCTATACAAGCACTCAACAACTCGCCCAAAAATGGGTGCTTCCGATGGATAGTGACAGTGAGTCGGCCCTTGATGTACATGCTGATAAGGTCTGTCTACAGGCAGCCTTCAATAGAGGCTCCTTAAGCTGCTTATGACTTCGATTTACTTTAAGCGTTGTTTCTTCCTTTTTCGCTTTTATTTTTCACTCAAATTCAGTTAAATGCCTGCGGCGAGTATCTGGGGCAATCTTTTGAGTGCGTTCCCACACACACACAGGCAGCAGAGTCTCAGATATAGGACTGATAATAGAACATTTGGCCGCAGGACAAATTATGCGTTCGTAATGTGAACTGTGAACACCGCCAGCAACAACGAAAATCAGTGTCAGCAACAGGAAGTTGTCTCCTCTTCCTTTCTCTTTTTACTTTTTTTTTTGGTTGCTTTTTTATGTGTAATTGAAAAGCGTGAAAAGTCAAAAGTGACAAACGCAGCAGAGGCAGCTTTTGGGTTGGATCTGCGTCAAGGACTTTCGCTATTGATTGACAACAAGTTTAAGCCAAATCAACTAAAAGCTATTGCTAACGAGATTTTTACACAAGTTCTTGTTGTTGTTGTTATTGTAGGCTTTGCCACATGCGAAAAAATTAATTAACAGAAATTCTTTTTTATCAAAGCAAACGCCATGATGCGAAGCGGTACCAGTAAAAATAGAAAATGTAAAAAAAAGAGCATGAAAAGGGAAAAGGCTGCAATTACCGTTAATGAGTTTAATGCCAAAGGCGCCGCCAAACGCATCTCTAGCGACCTTTTTAATAAACTTGGTTATTTTTTCTACATTTTTATTTTATCCATTTTTGCTTTCCTCCTAATGAGGAGCAACCCTTGTTGAACATCAGAAGAACAGCAAAAAGTTTCGCCTTGTCTATTTTCACTTTTATTTACACTTGACTTCATTTTGACAGCGGCCAAAGATGCACAAAGAAGGCGCAACAAGTTTGTACTTCAAGTTTTTTTTCACCCATGTATACCCTCGTATGCCACACAGACAAAAGGGCATATTTTACTAGATTGCGTATTCAAGTAATTGCCTAATAGCAAATCAATGCAGTTCGAATCGTTATTCTGTAACTTGGGTATGGTACACAGGGTGTGTTTTTATCTATCATTACATCCTCGGCTGATTATTTGGCCTGCTGAAACTTTACATTTGACAACAAAAATTACCCTTTTTGGCTTGGCACATTAATTTGCCCAGGTTCAGTGATTTTAACTGGGAACCACCACCACCAGCTTCGTACACCTGTCGACCTTTTGAACATTTGACCAGTTCATTGAAGCGTTTGCGAGCAAAGACGCATGGCCAAAGGCAACCATCGGTTAAGTTCAACCCTAAATGGACCGCAAATAGCATTAATGCCTTCGTCGTTAGTCTGTCCGAGAGTAAAGAACTGAGAAGCAGTTTCTATATTGTGTTAGCTTTAGGTTTTGCTTTGACTTTGGATTAAGCTGTCTGCCTTCTTCTGCTCTCTGCCTGTCTGTCGCTTTGTCTGTCTGACAGTCTGGTGTAACTTTCCTTCTGGTTTTCCTTTCCTTTTTTATATTGAATTGGCAAATGAAAGCCAATTAGTTTGCGAAGCTGTGGGCAAGTGAGTGTTAAATTAATTATCTAATGACTGCCGGGTACTTGACTGCTTTTTTTTATTTTATTATTATTATTGAACTTTTAAATAAAATGCGGTTGAAGTGCATAAGCACACACACTTGCCACACATACGAGTAGTTAATTATATTTGATGATAAAAATAAAATGCAGTTTATCAGAGATGCAGTGCCAAGTGCCAAGTGCTGCACAAATACTGTCATCAAAGCTCAGGTCAGGTCAGGTGAGTTCAGGACAGTTCAGTTCACGAGACGACAATGGCAAAACAAATATTAAAGTCTGACAACATACAGTGTGTGTGTGTGCGTGTGAGTGTGTATGTGTGTGTAGCTTACTGGCTGCTGTGTGAAGTGGCAAGCCGTTGAGCTGGCTGGCTAAGATGCTGCTTGAAAATTCAGTTATAAAAATGGTCAGCCAACAACTCATGCAATGCAATAAGACGACAACGGCAACAGCAACTACACCACACGGCAAATCCTGAACTTAGCCAGAGAAACAGCAGCCATGGCATCAGATGTGTGTGCAAGAAATGTAAACTTAAATATTTTATGGCATTAAAGCAACAAATAAAAGTAGCAGAGCAGCAGGCGGACAGACAGGCAGTCAACCAGGTAAGTGCCGCTGCTGCTCAAATAAAATTGCATACTTTATGGAGCAGGATGCGGAAGCAGAGGGAGAGAAGGCAAAGCAGCCCAAGAAATTCAATGAAATTTATTTACAGTTAAAAAGCAGACAAGTGCAAAACGGCAGAGTACTTCTAACGAAAAAGGACTTGAATCCTTAACATACATACGTGTGTGACGCTGAGCGAGTTTATTTAAAATTCAATTATGCCGCAAACCATACAAAAAAGAGATAGTGATCATTTAAACCGCGTTGAGCTGACTTCCTATAACCCATACTAATTTAAAATGGATATTCTAGCTTTGAGAAGCTACTATATGAGTATAAACTCACATGAGGGAAGCAATTCCAACGATTTACTTTGACTAACTTGAACATAAACATTAGCAATTAATAAAAATATATTCAAAAAAAAAATATTTTATATATGAGATAATTCATAGTCTTTCAAATTCTTCTAAAGTGTGATTATTTTTATTTTTTGGTAAATGATTATTTATTTTATTTGGAGCTTACCAAATGATTGAGCTTATACAGAAATTGTTCATCAATCCTTACCTGCAAAAAAGTAAATAAAGAAATTCATTAATTAAATGCAAAGTTTACATGCTGGACTTAAAGACTAAGAACAATTGGACAACAATATATCTGGATTGAGAGAGCTTAGAGGTAGCAATAAAGGCACACGAATATCAAATATGCAAGTATTATTTACTGTGTATCATTTTATTTACAACAATTACTATGAATATAATAAAGGCATATTGTATTTCACTACAAATTATATAAAATAAATCGACGATTCGTATTAGATTAGGTTTCTAAAAATAAATTAAAAAATTTAATGAGACTTATAATTATGTGATTAATATTATTTTATTCATTTTTTTGCAATGATTTGTATAATTATAAATGTTGTTTTTAGGCAAGATTAAATTTCCCAACAATTCGTGTCATTTTCTCAGGCACATAATGAGACCTCCATCCACTTCACTTCTCCCGCCTGAGGCGTATCATTTTCAAGGTCTCACTTGCAATCAAATTATGAGTAATTTATACCGCTGCCTGCTGCCTACTTATAATTTTAATATCATGACATCCAAAATCTTGTTAAAGAAATCTCAATTATCTACTTTTATTGATTTGCAAAGGCAGCAGAAGCAGAAGCAGAGGCAGAGGAAAAGCACAGATGGTAAACAAGCTGGAACGCGATCCTGATTCTATTTACGCACCATTTTGTAGCTCTTCACTTTCGCTTTCGCATTTGCTTCGCTTTCCATTTTCCGACGAAATGTTCAAAAAAATGCACGAAAACAATTACGATAAAATTACATACATATATACTATACAGATATATGTTTGTATGTCTGTATATTTGTATGTCTTGTAAGTAGGTTAGGCCAGGTTGCCGGGGTGGAGTCCTGTGACAAGCCCTGAGCATGGATAAAAGCAAATTATGATAACAATAAAGATTTAACTAGAGGAGCCCGTGAAGTGGCAGGCGGCATGCCGCTAGACACAAAAGCCCTTCCCCTCGACCCAGACACATAGCGAAACAAGGACAATTTAAATAGACATTTATCTTGCGAAACGACAGCGCAGGTTGTGCACCCACACAAACACACACATACACTCACACACACATAGATACACGTGCCGTTGCCTATAACAAAATTACAGCATTGCGGCTGATCCATGACGATGACGATAATGTGCGGGTTCTCATAGCCCGAAACGAGCCATCCATCCACCCCCTCTGTTTTTCCTGCCCGACATTGATGATGTGAACGAGAGTTGGTTCGCTTTTTGTTTGATTTTATTTATGCGATTTCGTGTATTTTGTTTAACAAGAACATCAACCGCAAATTTTGGACGCGTTCGCGTTGCTTTCGACCTGCTGCCAAGATGCTTTCTCTTCTCTTTTCCTTCTCCCCATTGCTGTTGTTGTTTGCTGTTTTTATTTTCTTTACAATTTTTGGCTTGGCAAATGTTTTTCAAAGCATAAAAATACTTTTACATTAACTTGTTCTAACAACACACACACACACACACACACACAACCACAAAAGTTGTAGAAAAAGGAAATTTTTCTTTTTTTCGACATTCTGCGTAGCTTTTAGCGCTCAACGACTTTGACGCTTGCTGGTTTTTCTTTCTTCTTGTTGTTGTTATTATTGTTGCCTACTTTTCAGGAAAAGCGAAAGTAGCCCAAGAACAACAACAAGTTGCGCCAACAACAGCAACAACAACACCAGCAGCAGCAGTCGTAGAATATAGAGCGTGCCACAACGTTATGGCAAGTGTGTGTTTATGCGCAAAGTTTTCAAAAAAAAAAAAAAAAGTAAAGCAAAAGAAAAACAAAAATGAAGTTGAACTGACTCTCGTGCTGTGTGAACAGTGGGCTGGCTATATCAACATCATTTGCGTTAAGTGGTTTGAAAGCAATGCGTGAAAAGTCGGGAGCAACTCCCACCCCGTCTCCTAATGCGATCGCGACTAACTGTCATTGACTGGCGCTACGACCATTAAACTGTAATAAAGCCTTCCGCAACAGTTTGGCTAAAGAGCTGCCCCATGCCTCTTGCCACATGCCGCACGCCACCATGCCGCTTGCCTTGTGGCTGTTGCCTAATTGGCTGTTGTCTGGTGCTGCTGCCTGGCTGCCTGTTGCCAAAAACTGTTGCATGCTTTAAGGCGGCTGCCTAATAAAATTTGCTGCGCCTGACAATAAAGCAAAAGGCAACAGAATAAATAAAATGGCAGCACACACACATACATATGCTAGGGAAAATGCCAAGCAATCTGCACATATTTCATGGCGCTCTACGTGCTGCGATTTTTTGTGTGTTTTTCCTACGCAAACGCAGGACACGGGACCAAATGGGGAAAGGAAACACTGAGCTGCCTAGCAGCCTTTTCCTTTGTATAGCATTTTGTATAGATTTGGCATATCGATAGCACACACACACACACACACAGACTTACTGAAGAGTTTATGTGTGAGTGTGTGTCTGTGTGTGTGGGGGAAGGGGAAAAGGGGATATCCTTTTTTATGGCTGCTGGCAATATTTATGATTTCTATTCATGGTCCCGCTTTGTTCAAAGGATTTGTTCTTTATACTTCTCGTTACCTGGACGCCAATGCGCGCCGTAATTTATAAGCTTTAAATTTTGTTGCGTCAATTAAATTTGCATGAAAATCAAAATCAGGCCAATCACAATAACAACAAAGCATTTTGCTAAATTATGGCAATTAAAGCAAATTAAATCGAGCTCAAGTAGCAGATGCAGATGAAGTTAAGAAAATGGGATATCAAAGTTCAAACGCCGCTCAATAAAGTTAACTAAACAAAGTTGTTGTTGTTGCTGTTGTTGTTCTTGTTGGTGTTGCTGTCGTTGATGAGACTAATGAACATGCCAAGAAACGTTTCATTTTGCAGAGCAACAACAACAAGAACCGCACAAAGTAGACAAATAGCCGCATCAGCAGCAACATAGAGTAAATTGATTTGCATAGCAACCAAAGGAAGAAGAGACGACCAGTTACTCACTGACTGACTCACTCACTTCCTTACTCACTCTCAGTCAGACAGTCGTTCAGTCAGTCCATATGGCGGACAGTGTTCCGCTAAGCAGTTTAACTATTTAAGGTAACAACAGCAACAATGTAGCTTCTATGGCAACTTCAATTTGTTGCCCCTCTTGCCGCAGGCTGAAGTGTCAAAGACATGGTCTGAGCTACACAAATGTTGACAAGCTAATGAAATGTGAGCAGGTCCTTCTTGGCAATTGAGGAATTGTGGGATTGAGGGATTGAGGCAAAGGGCAAGTGGCAAGTAGAGCCCAAAATTGATACACTGTCGCAACTTGACGAGCTGTGTTGTTGTTGTTCCCCATTCCTTGAGCTACTATTTCGGATGCTGATGAACTGTCGCTCCTGACGATGTCAAGCAAATCCCAGGCGATTCAATCCGAATGGTTGGTGGGCGGGGCAACTTGGGCATCAAATTGTTGCTTAGACATTTGCTTATGCAAATCGAAATTATAATGAAATCAACTATAACAACTCAACTGTGAAGGGGGCACAGATGATGAAAACTAAGCAGCAAATTTGATCGAAGGACATGTCAAAATTTGGTCCGCAAATTGAAAATGTATCGACTGCACACTGGTCTCAATTCCAAGTTCATTAGCAGAAATGCAAATTTTGTATTTATAATAAAAAGAAAACGTTTTACAATTAAGAAATTCCAAGAGTAGCTAAAAATCGCAACGATATAATTTTAAAAGCCGCTGTGTTATTTGCGGAGTCCATTTAAAGTATTTTGTTTGTGATTAATAAATAAATAAATATACTATACATTGTTAGGAAAAATAATGGTATTATTATGTATATTATAATTTGTGTGTCTTCATTATTATTGGTTTTTATAGTGTGATCATTTAATAAAGTCTTAAAGTCTTGCCAGTTATTGCACAATTTTGATAACATTATTTAGGTACGTGCGCATAATCGTATCATAATGAAATTTTTACCGTAGATTGAGACCAAGGTATTTATTACATTATGTTCCAGTGTGAACTGATTAAAAACTCCTGGCGGCTCTCCTGTCAAATTCACTACTCAAGGATCACAGGACATCAGTAGGTTGGGCCTCAAAAAATGTGGTACGTATAATTTGCTGGCGATTGGGCCACATGTCAAAAGCAAGGTACATCAAATGAGCGATGTATTGCTCGACTTTTGCTATTTTAACGAGCAACACATCTGCCACATTTATCATAACAGGAGTGGCGATTGCGGCATGTGGGCTGTTGCTTAATTCAAAAGTGAATTTCAAACAATTTGCACTGTAAACTGTTGGACGCCCCAAAGAAATAAGTGGTAAATCACATCAATATGTAACGGGACGAGGCATGAAGAATGCCAAGGATGTTTATCTAAGGACATAAGCACATCCATCGTGGTCCGATAGAACCGGCTACGATTTGCTATGCAATTTTACACACTTGACCATTAAACGTAGCCATTGGGAGCAGTTTGCATAGCAATGAAGCCAAAGGGGCCAGAGACATTGCAGGCTGAAGAAACTCAAATGCTCGCAAAAGCCAAGTCCAGTCAAGCCATAGACGGTCGGTCAACTTGATGAAGTATGAATGATTGCGTCAGGGCAACAGTTTGCGATAGAGAACGTACTATGAAATGGGAAAGAGAGAGAAAGAGAAATTGAAATAGGAGCAGAAGCAGAAGCGTGCTCATCTTCATCCACATTTTGAAAAGGTGTAGTTGACTGTAAAAACTTCAATGAATAAATTTTTCTGTTGGGTCATCTCGTAAAAGGCATAAATAAGTACGGCAGGCAGACATTTGCCCAGACACACACACACATACGAAATATGGGACTGAAAGTAAATTGATCGAAATGAAAATGCTCATAAATTTACATAGAACCAAAAATATTGTAATTGAGCGTTCAGAGTACCTTGAAGTAGGCTTGGAATTTATGTGTGAGCCGATAAGATGCTAAAGACAAAGTCAGGCCTCCCTAACTGCCAGCCATTTAACCCATTAAAGCCGCCGCTCTAAGGACGTAAGAACGTCAAAATTAAATAAAGAAACCTCCTGACACTTGACGATTTGTCATGTTGGCATAACAAAAAAACGTCTCTCACAGTCAGAGGAAAAGAAACAATCAAAAGCGTAAAGAAGATTCTATGAAATTATGACAAACTGTCTCGAAAATGCTGAAAATACTGTTAACGTTTTGAGTGTGCCAACAAACCAGAGCCAAGAAGCCGGGCGCAACAACAACAACAGCAACAACAAAAGCAACAAACACCAACAACGACAACAATCAAATGAAGAGAAAAAGATGAACTGATGCTGCTGCTTTTGTTGACGAACGTGGCGTATGAGCAATGTCTGCTGGCGCTGCCGCTGCTGCTGAAAATGATGAAACAGCACAAAAATATGCCAAGAGTCGACAGGGGCAGGGGGCATGCAAATACAATGAACTTGACTTGGAGCAGAAGGCGGCAGAGGGGGAACTGTCGTTGGGTCTTCGTCTGGTTGCTCTGCTTGCTGCCTGCATTTATGAGCATAAAAAATTGGCGCCGGCACATTTGCCGCATTTACACACACAATCAAACACATTTACAGTCTCACTGTGTAAGTGTGTGTTTGTGAGGAAAGCGTATAAAGGAACAACGCTTAAAAGCCAGAACGGAGAAGGCAGAGGAAATGCGAGCCAAAGACGTCAAGTGACAATGCTGCTGCAATGGCAATTTTTTTGTTTGTTTTTTTTTCTCTTCTCAATTTTTTCAGCCTTTGGCTTTTTCTGGCTAGAAATTGTGCAACTCATCAAAAGTCCGACTGGCATTTTGCATTTCGCATTTATGCACATAAAACTAGCGGAAAATTTGATGTTGACAAAGGTGACAATTGCCATCAGCTCAGATGATGCCCAGGCTACGACTTCAGTTCAGTTCAGTTTCAGTTTCCGGTTTGGCAGAAAACGATGCTTTTAATAGAGTTGAGTTGAGCTCTAACTGAATAGACTGACGGACTCACACTTGTGACATTTCTGATTGCTGTTGACTGTTGGCTGTCTGACTCACTCTCGACTCATCTCGGCTCGTTATGAGGTATGCCACAAATTGGACATAAACATGTGTTTACTGCCAAACTCAAATCAAAGCTTAATTTATGTGTACCCTTAATCAGAGATTACAACCAAGTTTATGCATAATTTGGGCACCAAATTCTCTGTACTCAGCGAGCGACACATTAATTAGACTTAAACAGTCAACTCTCCCTCCTGCTCATCCTCCTTCTCTCTGGCAAAGAATAGTTAAAATATTTATTAATCAGAGCGTGCATGTGTTCCTCTGCTCTGCCAGCATCAACTAACTTTTCCAGCAACTTATTTTCAACAAATTAATTTTGCAGCCAGTGCAACAACAGCAACAGGAATGGCCCGTGGCTGCCACACGGCTCTTTGCCTTGTTTGCATATGCCAGACTTTAGTTAATGTAATCAGCTGCGTCCCCGTCTCAGATTTTTCGACGCAATGCTCGCGCGTGTGTGAAAATTTTGTTAACTTCAAACTTAAGCCGAAATTACGAGTTGCGGGCGTTGAAGCGAACTGCAATGCAAGGCGACTGTATTTCCAACACCAAATAGTACACAGAGAGAAAAACGACGTACTAAAATTGAGTACATGCGATTCTTAAGCTCCACACTTGATGGTAACAAGTGTAGGAATTACTGAAAATGCGTGAACAAATTCGTACACACACAGTAGACATATTCTTGATAAAAGCCAAAAGAATGATGAATCAAGTAAAACTTTAGACTTACAAGAAATGCGTTCGGAAATTCTTTTGCATTCGGAACTCTGGTTGGAAACGGTTTGAAATCGAAATCTAAAATATTTACTTCTACACTTTTTTCACACTAACCGAAAGTCTTTAATATCCACGCTGATGACTTGCATAATTAAATTATAAAATAAATTATAATTTAAATATATACTACTTATATTCTACAGTACGAATATTCTAATTTATTTTCTAACTATATTACCAAGTTTAAAGGCATTGACTCACTTTTAAGTTGAGGAAATCATGCTTAAAATAAATCGTAAACTTCGACTGCATTTATTTTTATATTTGTGAGAAATCAAGTTAGTAATTTGGGGATTTAGCTACGAAATACTTAAATTTTTCGCTCTATGTATCTGCTGTGTGTGCTGTCTGCCGACTCCTGCCTATTGTCTGGCTTCTCATAGTAATTTGGAGCATGGAAATGGTGCAGGCATTGAGGTTCACCTTTTGCCATTCTTTATACACACAAATTTGAACTCCTCACATGCCACATTTCATGTGCTGCACATGCAATTTCTAGCTGCCAGCTGCAGTTTGAGTCAACCGACAAGATAGAAAGAGACAGGACGACATCAAATGTCTATTTCGTCCAGACTCGACACTCCCTCTGTTCATAATGTAAAACGTAGTAAATTGAGTTCATTTGCTGCCGGCAGAACTCATCATTAGTATCGCTTTTCAGCGTACTCACGCTGCATGTGAATGAAGCAAACAGCAATGTGAGACGAGGCAAGCAGCATGTTTGTTGCACACACATGTAGACACGTTAGAATCTAATAATTACTTACTTTGCTCTAGGTGTGTGTGTGTGTGTGTGTGTGTGTGTGAGTGTGTGCCCAACTCAACTCGCTCGCGTACACACACTGAAAGTTGTGCACAACTTTTTAGAGCATACTTCTCGCAGACAGACGGACTGAGCCACTGAGCCACTGGCTAAGCGAGTATTAGTGGAAATTTAATATTGCAATTAATACAGCAACCAAGTGTGCATTGCATATTAATAAGTTAAGGTTTGTCGTTTCTAGTTTGTAGTACGCCAAAAAGTTGGTCAATCTCTTACCCTAGCTTATATGCTGGATACATACACACTCAAACACACACTGGCACACACACACACACACATATGCTATTACAGCGGGTTACACTTAAGGGGAAAGCGTTTGTGCTCGTAAATAGCAAAGTTACAACCCCATAAGTTCGCCTTTTGGGGTTGAAGAGCGTGTCAACTTTTAATGGGTTGACAGTCAAGTGAATGCGTCGCGCACTCACTCACTCTCTCACTCACACCCTCGTATTCAATATTCATAATCATATTCATATGCGTAGTCGCAATCAGATTCCTTTCCTTTCCTTTCTCAGACCACATTAAAGTCATAAATGATTCAAAATGCTTTCGCCTATTCCAAGAGAAGTTTAAGCCACCAAAAAAAAAAAAAAAAAACCAGCCAGAACTTTTTTAATGCGCTTTGCTGTGGCCGCTTAGCTGAAAAACTTAATTCGCGCTTCTACTTTTCTTTCATTTTCATATTCATATTCTTTTTGTCCATTTTTTTTATATTTAGTTTGCGTCACGCCGCTTTTCAAAAGGAAATCTCCTATTTTTTATGGCAATGGCGACAAAAAACTATTTGTGCAAACAACAAAGAAAACTTGCGCACAAAAAGGAAAATCATCATCAAGAGCAGCAGTAGCAGCAGCAACAGCAACAGAAAACTGAGTGAGAAATGCAACCAACTACAAAAGCGCAACAAAAGCAATTTAAATTTGGCCAGCGGCAGTCGAGAGGGGAGAGTTGGCCAAGCGGGCGCAAAATTCATTTAATCCAAACGTTTTTAGCCATAACTTTTTAATTTGTTTGTCAGCAACAGCAAGAAAAGTGTTGACTGCTTCTAGGCGCTGCTTAACACACACACACACACACACACACTCACACACAGGCACAACAAACACTGCCTGCCTGATTAGCGCAATTGTATTGAAATGTGGCACTCGACTCAACACACACACGCTGGCATGCGTACGATAATTGTACGACAGTCCCCATAAAGTATGCTATGATTTTCAATAGCCCCCCAAATCGATATGCCCCATTTTCGCAGCCTTTGTGCTGCCTTCAACAAATCATAACAATGCCTAAGCATCATCCAGCGACCCCAAAGCCAGACTGCCCATCTTTTGATCAATGCAAAAATGTTCCATGTTCGGTGTACATGTCCCCAGGGTTGATTTATCTATTTAATCGACAACGTTGTTGTCGTCGTTGGTGAGGGGCGCGCAGAGCGCAGCTTGTCAATATTTAAAACGTTGTCCTTGCTGCTGTTACAGCATCAACTCAAGATACCTTCCCCCTCTTCCCCGTTGAGCCATCCACACTCGCCTTTTCTGGACGCTGCCTGCGTGCTTAACAAGAGTTTATTGAATTTTATTTTCTCATCTCAATTTGATGTGCGTGTTGTTGTCAACGCTCCACGTCTGTCCCTGCCCCTGCCCTTCTCTCACCATCCCCTCAGCAGCAACTGGGCAACAGATTGTCTGCCCTATTTATTTGGGGGAGACGCGAGTCTAGTGCATTTAAATTTCAAATTATTTTATTGCTGCTCGCCAAAATAATTGAAATTTTAGTTAGAAAACACTTTTGCTGTTATTTATTTTTTGCTTGTAAATCGCTTATTATAAATTTTCTTGTAAATTTCTACGCAGCCGGAAAACTTTTGCGCCGTGTTCTTTGCCAAGTTTTCCGATTACGGATTAATGTAATTTATATTTTATTTTATTTTTCTTTTTTTTATTATTTTTTTATAGCCTGTGCCCATTAAAAATGGGCATAAAAGGCTATAATGAATTTGTGTGAATGTATGTAACAGGGAGAAGGAAGCATCTCCGACCATATAAAGTATATATATTCTTAATCAGTATCAATAGCCGAGTCGATTGACACCTGTCCGTCTGTCTGTCCGTCCGTCTGTCCGTCTGTCCGTCTGTCCGTCCGTCTGTATGAACGCGTGGATCTCAGCAACTATAAGAGCTAGAGACTTCAAATTTGGAATGTAGGCTCCTGAATACCATACGCAGATCAAGTTTATTTTCAATTTTCGATATCATGTCCCGTTGGTATAAAAATTAGAAAAATCACCATAACATAAGCAATGTTAAAGATAGAAACTTGAGATTTGGCACACATGATAAAAAGCTTGAGCTTAATGTGTCCTGAAAATTTCATCGCGATGCCACGCCCCCTTCGCACATAACTCGAAAAAGCTGATAACACGAGCAGTTTAATAGCTAGAGACTTGAGATTTGGCACACATGGCAAGTATCCTACTCTCAATGTGTGCTACAAATTTCAGTACGATCGGATATTGAACTCAAAAGTTATTCAAGAATCAAATTTATGCAGATGCGTCGCAGCGCAGTAGCAGCGCAGTCGCTGCGCCGCCCGACGATATAATGAACGAAAAGACGCGTTTGTTCATGTATGTTTGATTTGCCTTTCGTCTGCTGTGGCTCTAAACATGAACAATCAATAGCCGCAATCCAATGTTGCCAGACTATCGCAAGCTACCTACACTCGATAACAGCAAAATCGACTTCAAGCGATATATTTAAATTCAATTATAATGAAAATACTTTTCTTTGAAGACCTGCACAGGCTATCCTACTGTCGCGCCCGCTCGACTGATCGGCTTGTTTTTACTATAGCTTCTATATGTTGACTTACTTATATGCAAGGAAAATCCATGGACTGACCCCTCCGCGGGCTGTTTGTTTGACAGGCGCTTCAAAGTTTGATGAATTTTTAAATTTAAAAAGTTTATTTGTGCATTTCTAAGTTGGACGTTGGGCTTATTAGAAGTGCAGGCCGGAAACAGTAAACCTCATCCCATGCCTCCCTCCCGCCATGCTGCCTTCCCCCACTCACACTTCAAAGCCAGCGTTGTGGTGGCTTTGACACTTTGTTCTTGTTTTTCATGTTGGTATCTCTGTCTTATTTGTTTGTCAGCCACAAAGTGAAATTTCTGCGTATTAAACGCAATTTCTATGTTTGTTTACCAAGTAAACTTGCCACGAAGCGCACAGTTTTTTATTAACACCTCAGGCGCTGCCCCCTATTGTTTTGAAATTTTTGATATTTACTCACTTTTGGCAAAAAATATTTACCAAAAACACCCTCTCTGCATGTGGTAGAGAGACGACTAATAATAATTGGCATATCAAAGTGCAACTAACTATAAAATATTAGTGAGCCATTGGCAATAATAATTATGAATATTTTAAAGCGTAATTGTTGACTTTGTTGTTGGCGCAAAACACATTTGCAAATAATTGTATTTGATTTATGCCCTGCTTGTTTTGGCTTTTGGTCTGTTGTAACATTTACATATTACAACAGCGACAACAACATTCCGATCTGTTTAACAAAATTATGAAATAACAAAATGGGAAACATATTTTCCATGTTCTGCCCCTGGCTGAATGGTATTGGCCATGTGCAAAAAAGGGTTAAGGCTTTAATGTTGGGGTGGTTGGTCTGATAAACAAAATCAATTACAGATAATTTAGCGTCGACGGCAATGCAATTGTTTGTTTGTTTACTCTGCGGACGGCTTATAATAGAGTCATTTAGGAGCAGTTTAAACTTTAACGACTTTCACAGTTCTGACACGACCAGGATATGGACAAATCGATAATGAATGCGAGTGCTCTCGGATAAAAATGTGACCAGCACACACTGACACACACTGACACACACTAAACACACATGTGGTAAATGCAACTAAAAACAGTTAGCAGCCCCCAAGGCTTCTGGCCGTTGGCTGGCGCCTGGTCACCGTTTTTATGTGCAACTTGCAACAATTTGCAGCGACATTTTCAACGCCAACTAATCAATATGGGCGACATGTGGTCGCTCAATGGACCTGGAAGAGTGAGGGGCAAGCGTGTGAGGAAGTAGTTGGTGACTAGGGGAGCAACTGCTGGCACGTCAAGGCGTAAGTGCACGCCAAACAATTGCGGTTAATGTTCACATGAGCGATATTTATGACTGATAAAATAATAAATTGTGCGACCGAACACACAACACAGAGCTGGCAAACCGGCAACATTGAGGCCAAAAAGTTTTTATGCAACGTTTGCATCAACTAATGCAAAGGATAATATGAATCAAAAAGGAACTGCCCTTGCCAAGGCAAAATAAACTCATCAAATGTCATTGAATTAAAAGGCAGACTGATTATAGTAATAATAATATCAGCCAGATTGGTATATTTCGAATCGCTCAATCTACAATTACTTCATCAAAGCGAGGAGAACTTATCATTTCAATCAATTAAATTGACAGAGGGTGAAGGAGAGAAGATTCAGCAAATTCCTCCTACAATCTGGTATATTTCCCATTAGCTGAGCTTAAATTTCTACTCGAATTGAACTATTTCATTGTTTTGCAATTGCCAATCTGTGCTTCAGTCAAAGGGAAGTCAACTCATCAAATCAATTATAGAATTGAATTTGAAATTAAGATAAGGCAAGTGAGACAATGGTTGATCAAGAATTAATATACTTTATGGGCTTTACCAGTCTTTCTTCCACACTATTTATAACCACAAATTTAACAGGTTACTGAAAATCTCTGTAAGATATTAAATAACTCATAATCTTAATAAATGATTCCTTTAATATGTTCTACAACAGTTGAAGATTGATAACAAACTGTGAGATACATTTCATGATATTTTAATATACTTCATGTCTTTTCAAATAATGGGATTCAAATAGAAAATGAGTCAAGATATAATTATGATGTCAATCCACAATTAATCGAGCTAGTTATCTATTTATTAAAGATACCACTTGTAAAGTACTTTAAAGGGAACTGGTCATGGGGCATGCCACGACCTGTCAATCGCGTGGCACTTACTTAAGCTCCATTTTCTGTTTTCCCAGGCAGAGGACAAATTAAAAAAAAAAAGAGCAGAAAAAGACAGGAGGCAAGGAGAATGAATGGAGAATAAAAAGGGCTGGCCATAAATATATTCAGGACCCGTACCCCCAGCCCACAACTCTGATAGAGTTCGATTCTCATCAGTATGCTGGTCGCATGGTCAAGCGGTTGCACATTATTTTATTACGCACAATTGAGTCGCACGATGTCACGCCCATCGATGGGCGCCCACAAATACTGATGTACGTGTGCATTGACCAACGATAATAAAAACAGAAGGTAGTAGACGAAGCCGAAGCAGAAATCGAATAACAAACAATTAGATTAGATACGAGAGTATATATTGTATATTGACACACATACATTTTATAGTAGTTAAATTGCAATTAATTATTCGGACAAGTGATACGTTTCGCACAGAAAAAGAAAGCAATAAAAAAAAATAAAAGGATAATGAGACATTCGCAGGACCTCTACTAGAAGCTCCTGCTCTGGCTTCACAACTCGTTAGACAATTAATTGTCAGTTTGTAAAGCAAAGTATGTGAAAAGTCAGCTGGGTGTTAAATGGGTAAATTTCGATATGAAAAAGGAATTTCTTTATAACTATAGCAATGCAAAAGTTATTTACTTAATACTAAAATTTAACTTTATGTTTGTAATCTTAAAACTATTCAAATATAATAAATCTGAGAGTAACAACAACTACAAAAACAGTAACTATGAGTACAACATCAAATGAATTGAAGAACTACTCAGAAGTAACAGAGACAGTTAGATAGTTAGATAGTTATATGGTACTGTGTGTTAATTATGTAAGCTAAAGAGTTAACTATTTTATCTAAACTTTAGAGTGAATGAGACAAGAGATAGCATGAAAAACAAACTACTTGAGAGAGATAGAGAAAAGTAGTTAGAGAGATAGATAGAGAGAGGGGGAGTAATGAGAAATGTGTGAGGAAAAAAGCAGAGACTAGCTTTAAATTCATTTGGGAATGCAATGTTTTTTTCTTTTTTTTTTTAGCTTTTTAGTGAACACACAAACCTTTTTAGGAGAAGATAAGTGTAGTGAAGTTGGCGATGGCATAGAACAATCAGAAGATGCAGAGCTGCAGCCGCTACTGCCGCTGCTGCAACCAACGACATTAGCCTGAACATTGGCAGTCGGCGGCGGCGGACCCAGCAATGAGACCAGATGCCCGCCGTCACTGATGGTCAGGTTGCCAACGTCGAGGGGGGCAGCTGCGGCGGGCTGCTTAGTAGTAGTAGTAGTTCTAGTTACATCACATAGATTAACTGTATTATTTACATTGTTGATTGGAGTTGTTGCCGCCGAGGTGGGCGTGGCGGCTGTGGCAAACATGGCTGCAGCAGCGACCGCGGCGGCTCCACTGCACGCCGGTATGATCGTGAGCGGTGTCGTTGGCGCCGCAAAATACTGTGCACCTGCTGGTGGGCCGCTTGCCGATGCGTATTTGGTGGGCGTGGCCGGTGCAGCGGCAACATTGTTCACATGCAGTTGCATATACGTCTGCAGCATGGCCTGAGCTTGGACTTGTGCCTGTTGTTGGTAATGGAACTGCTGCTGTGCGGCCTGTTGCTGTTGTGCGGCCTGATGTTGATGCTGCTGTTGCAGCTGGAACTGCTGCTGTTGATGCTGGTGGTGTACCTGCTGCTGCTGCTGTTGCTGCTGCTGATGTTGAGCGGCAACGGCTGCAGCAGCCGCCTGCTGATGCATTAGTATTGCCTGCTGCTGCTGTTGCTGCTGCTGCTGCTGCTGTTGTTGTTGTTGATGTTGTTGTTGGACGGCGACAATGCTGCTCTGCTGCAACATGGCAGTTGTGGCGCCAGTGGGATACGCCTGATAGGCGCTGGCTGCGGCAGCGGCTGCGGCTGCTGGATGTGGCAGGTGCAGATGATGCGGATGCGTGGGCGGCGGAGCTTGCAACAGTTGCATTTGCTGTGCGTGGTGTGAATTTAGGCGCATTCAGATTATTCTCATATTTTCTTGGGCTATTTTGAAGTTTGAGTTTCAGTTTGGTTTTGGCTTTGAACACATTTATTTTTGGCATTTTTTTTTTTTTTTTTATTGGCAAAACAATTAACTTATGACCAATTGGCAAACCAAATAATGGTTATAAATAAAAATTCAATTTTGGTAAAACTGAAAAATTTCAAGAATTTCCTCAGAGTCGCCATTGCACTCAAAGTGCCACGCCTATTAATACTTAAATTATAAAATACATATTTGATTACAAAGTGAGAGTTGCTTTGCAGTGAGAGAGATAGACAGAGATAGAGAGAGTTGGACAGGGAAAGAGGTAGATAGATAGAAAGCAGTAAAAAGTGACAAAATTAGCAGTGACTAAGTGGGCTTATATAGATCTTATAAAAACTACATAAGATAGATCAGTGAGAAATATAGCGAGAGGAGAAAGAAAGAGAGGAATTGAGACAACGCTGAGAGTAAGATAGACATAGCATAGAAGTAGAATTGTAGCTAGTTTCAAGACCAGAACTCGAGCTAGCAGTTCAAAGTTACGAGCTCTCGCTCACCAAATGATGAAATATCATTGTCTAGACAGATGTTTGGCGAAAATGAAACTGGGAAATTCATCTGCAGACTAGTATTTATTAACATAAAACCACTTCAATGTCAGCGAAGGCGAGAAAAATTAAACTAAAATAACAAATAATCAGAGAGGTAAATTCAGATCAAGCATTTTTAGTGTACGAATATTTACAAGATATGTGAGCAAAGCGCAAAATAATAGTAATAAAAAGGTAAATTAATAAATTAATAATAAGATAAGAACTATAACTGATGATATGTTGGAAAAGTGTAGAGAAAAATATACAATAGTTGAGCTTAAACAGAAAATTAAAGTAATGATAATGATAACTTAAAGTACAACCTATTGACATATTCTTAGTTTGGTTTTGCGTAGCTCGTAACTGGTTTTCTCATAGATGGTGGTTACTTATATAATGTTAAGGTCAAAACCAAAAATATGAGTTAAATGAGGAAGAAGAAGTAGAAGTGGAAAGAGTTTCTTTTATATAGTATAAACTGTACAATTTTCATTTGATGAGTATTATATAATAGTTCATTTGATTCGATTCGATGGTATTATTATTATAAATTATAGGTGTGTACGAATAGTAGTAGTAGTAGTAGTAGTATTAACAAAAACGAAACGATTCGATTCAATTTGTAATAGATCAATGATGGGTCAATATTTTCGAATATTTCAACTTTCGTCAACATTTTGATTGTTAAATTTTTCTGATTTGCGTTTCTTTCAAGTGCTTATTCTTGTGCTTTGTTGATGTTTTTTTTTTGTTTTGTTTTGTTTTGTTTTTTTTTTTTGTAGGATGAGGACGGCGCTTACCATAATTAAATCTTGTATAGGGGAGGACTCGGCTGTTGTATCAGTTGCAACGATTTCGCTTTTTACCGTTAACGGCGGCGACGGAGTTGCTGCTGTTGCTGTTGCAGTTGCTGCACTGGCGACGGAGACGTTGGCGACTGCAGCGACTGTCGGCGTTGCGGCGCTGCTGCTGCTGTTGGCGTTGGCGGTGGCGGTGGCAAGCGACGCTTGAGAGCTGCTGCTGCTGATACTGAGCGCTGCAATCGCTGCTGACGCCGTGGTTTCTGTTAACGCGGCAATGATGACAGTTTTATTGGCAACAAATGTTGATTGAAAAGTTTCTATATTCTGCACTTTTAGTTTGTTGGTATTGCGTGTTGCGTATTTGCCTTTTGCTTTTAGTTTGTTTCTTATTTGTTATGTAATATTATTATTTATATTGATATTGTTGATTTTTCTCTTTTTTGGTATTTTGGTATTTTCTTGTTGGGGGAATTGCACGGATTTTGTTTGTGGATAGTCGAGTTTTGTGCTTTGTGTCTGGTGAGCTTGTTTACTATCAGATAAATATTGAAATATATATTCGTATGCCAATTGTATAATTTTGCTTCAAATGCCAATTGTGCGTTCAAAGTTTTACGCAAATTGTTGCCAAGTGCAATTGTAATTACAAATTACAATGACTTCTAGATTAGTTTGAAACACGTTTCAATTGCGCTAACAAGTTTAAGGTATTATTATTATACTGAGTTGTATTTGAGCGTAGTTCTTTAAGATTGTCTAATAGTCTATGGTCACTATATGGCTATGATATATCACTACTGAGATTAATTAATTAGACATGTATATATATATATAGATATATATATTTATGTATAGATTTAGATGTATAAGTATATAAGTATATCAAGTGTATAGAGTAAAAGTTTTGAAAACCGTTTGAAGATTGTTTAAAGTTTGATTGGTTGATTGATTGATTGATTGATTAAGCCTTAAGTTAGGGGAATTGCCTTAGAGATTGTCGTAGTAGAATAAAGTTTTATATTTGTAGTTTGAGGTTTGATTGACTTGAGAGCAAAAGTTGCGAAAATTTCTTTAAGAAATATAAATATATACGTGTATATATGTGTGTGTGTGTGTGTTTATATATATATATATATATATAGAGAATGCTTTATATCTGCCTTTTTGAATGCTTCGATTGCTGCTAATCAATGTTGGCCCTAAATATATACGCTAATTTTTGCTGATTGTCAAAACGCGTACTCTTGTCGTCGATCGAGGCATCAATACCTTGCGATTTCTGTCTGTAATCCTAAGTAAAATAATCTTCGTAAAATCTTATGACAATTTTTACTGCAACTGCAGGTAGTGAGTATAGCTAATGACAAATATCTTCTAACTGATTGACACCGTTTATATTCAAATATTTAAAGGTTTTTCCTACAATTGACGGGGGGGTTTATTTCTTTTTTTGTTTATCTTTTTCAATTTTGTTACAACCAATTTATTGTGATAGACATATATAAATTACATACACCACATCAATTATCTGTATTTGTAATTGGTAAATTTTGTTTATTCTGCTATGTATTTGGTTTGATTGTGTGAATGCACGAGGTTGCCCTTCCTTTGATTGATCTGCACTTTCAATTTCAATTTTCAGCTATAATTAAAAAATGCTAATTACTTGTTTGCATTTCCTCTTATGATATGTTGCTATTTGTCGGATTGCTATTGCCGCCTTTTGTAAATATTTATACTTAATTTCAATATAAAACAACCTTTACATTCATTCAAATTCTACACTCCACCAAAAAAAAGGACGCCAAATACGAAGTTTCCTTCCTTTTCGACTCACCGTTGGGGTTCTTTGGGGCTCTGGAGGGGATGGCACAAAAAATGCTTGTTCTTAACCCTTGACCACTTTCATTTAAATACTATCACCTTTTTCTTAAGCTGTACTGTTGCTATGCCGCTCAACTTTTTGCCTACCTGTATTCAGAAGGGGGGAGCTCCTAATTAATAATTTCCCTTACCACAACGATATATTTGTCTTGTCAGTTAAATTACGCTCAAAAATAACAACAAAATTTACAATTCACATTAAAAATCTTCAACAATTTCAATTGTTATTTTTAAATATTTCATTTACTTTATTGTAAATAGTTTTTTTTTAAAAATCGTTGCAGTTCTAGAGAATTGTTCTTAATACTGTTCGCATTTGATTTTTTTTCAGTTTCTCTTGCTGACGGAAATCAACGTAAATTAAATTGCGATTTCCTTATTCACTAAAATTAACAACAATTTGCCACTTTGTTCGCTTTTGCTGCCTATTTTGCCGCAATTTTCAATGTGTTCTCAATGCGCTCAGTTTCTATGTTTCTGTTTCTGTTTATGTTTTTTTTTTAATGTTTCTATTTCGGTTCTGTTTTTGGGTGTATATCGGATTAATGTGTGTGGGAAAGCGAATGGTTGGGTACAGAAGAATACCAGTTGATTATTGTAGATTGTTGCCTTTTCTTGTTCTTTATTTTTTATAATTTTAGTTCTTGAGATTTCTGGTTGTTTAGAAAAATTACAGATAGCGTGATTATAATAACATCTTTTTCACGAGTACAGAATGTAAAGGAATAAAAATACATTTTCAAATTAAAATTAATAAACAATTTTGAATAATTTCTTAAATTGCCAATGGGAAATTATAAGAATTGCGTAACATTTTTTTGCAATTCAATTGATTTGTGGTAAATGCTTTTAAACACTTTTTTGCCAATTCATTCAAAGCCAAACTTGAAACTCAACTAAAAGTTTTGCGATAGACAAACAAAAGAGAAACTAAATAAAGCGCAAACAATTAACAATAAAATGACACAAAAAATACATGAGAAACAAAAACACACAATGGGCATGAATAGTTAATAATAATTTGCTCTTATTACCAATTAAATGTCGGGTCAAAGTCGTTGAAATAGATGAATTGTTGGTTTTTTTCTTTCGATTTTTGTTTTTGTTGTAAGCTGTTCTTGTTGTTGTTGTTGCCTTTTCGTCGATGTTTTATTTGTGTTTAAGATTTGTTTTTTTTCTATATATTTTGATTTTTAATTATTGTTCTTATCTTTGTTTTTATTGTGAATTTTCTGCAGCGTTTAATGTTGTTAATGCGTTTTCTTGTTGTTCAGTATCTTGTAATTTTGACTCTGAAATAAAACAAAAAATCTCCTTTGAATATTTTGTGCTCTTTTTCATGCTTTTTCTTTTTTTTTTTTTGTTTTAGGCTCAAGTGTGCGTAAATAATTTTGTTGCAAATATGCTTTAAGTGATATTTGTGGAAAACACGTTTTCAGACCAACAACTCACTGAATGACTGCTCTTGGCCATCTCTCTGGGCCAGTTAGCTGGTTCTAACAATTCTGCGCTCTCTGTCTCTCTCATCGTGATAGCACGCACGAAATTTCTTTGCCTTTACCGGTTATTTTATTTATTTTTATTTTTTTTTTTTTTGGACTCACTGACTCACACTTTGGCTTGGGATCGTGCAAAAAAAAAGAGCGAGTTGCCAAGTAAGAAAAATGCTCAAAAGATAGAAGAAGATATAGAGAAGCATAGAATAAAAAGAATGTGAGTTCTGGCACTCTCGCGATTGACTTGGAGACGTGTAATTACAACAATAAAAATAAACTACGGGAATTATTTGTATGCGTACTCGAAGTACGCGACGACAAGTGGCCAAGCGAGCGAGAGAAGGAGAAACAGGGAGTTAGAGAAAGAGAGACAGAGAAGCAAGTGTGAGTGTGCGGCCTATTGGAACGTTGGCCATAAGGTTTTATGGCCGACAGTGTCAGACGGAGACGACGACGACGTCGTTGAATGTCCGCCGCTTTTGCCTGATATTTTTCTGTGTTTTGCTTTTGGCCCGCAAACACAAAAACGTGTTTCTTTGTTGCCAGCTCCAGCTCTGGCTTCCTCTCGCGTCTCCACAGTACAAGTCAACAAATTTCAGCTCTTTTACTTGTTTTTGCCGGCTTTGAAATTTCTTTGGATCTTTGAGCCTATACGCCTGGACAGGCAGATAAGTTGTTGCTGCTGTTTTAGACTGTAGAGACTGGGAGAGCTAAAGTTGAGTTCTGTTCAGTTAAAAACGTGTTGCTTATGGCTTAAACTGGCAAGAAACAAGAACGAGCGGCGCGAGCAACGAACTTTTGGCCAGCAATTCTTTTCGTTTTGTACTTCTTATTTTATTGTTGTTTTTTTTTTGTACTATGTACATATACGAGTGTATTGTATTATTTATAATTTTTATGCGCTTATTGCTTACAGATTCTGTTTTGTGAGCACAAAATATTTTTGTTTTATTATATTCTTCTCCTAATGAATTTTTGCTTACATCTTGTGTCTTTGTTGTTGTTCTTGTGGTGGTGGTTCTTGTTCTTGAAGTTGTTGTGCTTGTTTTTGAGTGTCAAAAGTAACAAAATAGCGATACACTGATAGCTTTTGATTTTCAGTTAAAGTTTAAAGTTTCAAGTCGATGTTGAAGACGAAGACGAAGTTAAGAGTCGATCTTTGATTAAGCACACACGCAAAGTGAAAACTCGAGATTGCCGGAAAAGGAAGCCGTGTGAAAAAAGCTTGCGGATTTTTATTTTAAATATTTTTAATTTATTTCGTTTTATTATAATCTTTTTTTTTTAATTTTATTTTATAATGCAGATTTTATTTATTTTATACTTGTCGTTTTTTTGACTATTTAATATGCTGCGTGTTTTTTTTATTATCCGCGTGCTATTTGCGAGACGTTGTTGCTGGTATTGCGGCTGTTTTCGATTTGAACTCAACTTTGATTTGGATATTGAAATTTTCGTGAGTGAGCGAACGTATGGGTGTATTGGTGTGTGTGTGTGTGTGAGTTGCTGCTGCTTCTGCTTCTGTTATTGTTGTTGTTTCTGCTTCTGCTGCTGCTGTTGCTGTTAGTGTTATGGGGGTTTGCGTTGGTGGCTGTCGTGGTGGTGGTGATGTCGGTGGTGTTGGTGTTGGTGGTGGTGGTTGGTTTGTGATGTGTGTGCTGACTGCGACGGCGACGGTGACGACGACGGCGGCGAAGCGGCTACTCTGCCGATGATGATGATGATGATGATAATCAAAAACTCTAGAACTCTAACTCGACTGAGCAGCGACCGACGGCGGTGTTATGAATCTAGCCAGGTGTTGTTGTTGTTGTTGTTGCTGCTGTTGCTATTACACTATTGCTCTGTTTGTTGTTGATGTTATTGCTGCTTTTATTGTTACCGATATTTTTGATGTTGTTGTTGTTGTTGTTATAGGTGTATTTGTTTTTGTTGTTGTGCCTTTATACTACATATGATTTCTATAGAGCGAACGAGCGGGCGAGCATACGAACGGCGGACAGAATTGGAACGGGTTAAAGCAAAGACTGTACGAAGACTGAAGTAAGAACGACTGGCATTCTAAGGTAATATACCTTTTTGTTTCGGAGTGCGGCAGCGCTGCCCGTCGCCTCGTCAGATTGAATCTGTTGCGCCAACGTCGACGTCGACGGTGACGCCAACGCTAGCAGCGGCAGCGACAGCGACAACGAACGGCGGCAGCGACGCGTGTTAACCAAAATAAAGCAACAGTAGAGAAGCGGCCAGAACCGGACGAGTTCGACACCGACACCAAGAGACCAACATGATGATGCCAGCTCGTGTGAGAGACGACGACGACGCTGCCGACGACGCAGCCGACAACGACGACGACGACGACGCAGCCGACAACGACGACTACATATCGGGGCAGCATTTCTCCTGCGAGCAGAGAAAACTCCGAATAAATTGTATTCGGAGCGCGTAGCACACCTTTGCTATTCTCTCTCTCTCGCTCTCAGCTGTTGTTTTCTTACCTGCCGCATTTCGTTCAGCGTTCTTTTGCCTTTTGTGAGACGCTTCATATATTTGAGGCCCGGCTTTTGTGGTGCCTCAGGTGCGCAATTATTGAATGTCTTTTGTTCATTATTTTCATCATTTTGTGTGTCGTTGCTGGGCGCGTGTGTTTTTCTTTTGAATAAAGCTCTCTGATATAACACTTTAAAAAACGTCAAACTATAAGTATAAGACTGAGGATCAGATCAGGGGCAGAGCAGGCGGCACTTCACCTGTGTGTAAACGACTACGATGTTGGTTTCACCTTCGTGAAGCAACATTCGCTGTCACGATTACTTTGACTATTGTTGTTGTTGTTGTTGTTGTAATAGCAGCTATTGTTGCAGTAACAATATTACTAGCACCCACACACACACACACACACATACAGATACTCGCACACATAGACTAACACGTGGAGCATGTGAGACAGCAAATGCAAGCGCCATGCGTGCGCGTCTATGTGTGTGTGTTAGGTGTTAGTGTGAGCGAGCGCGAACGTTGGCTGTGCGAGCGAGAGAATGCGTGCAAGAGAAATGGAAAATGGAAAATCATGAGGCGGCGGCATGCAGCGGCAAAAAAGGCAAAACAGCGACGTCGTCGGCAGCGTCAGCAGCGACGACAAAATCAACGAGAAAATAATAATTGTTACACCTGCTTCGGAAATAAGCGCGCAAGGGGTGGAAACGTAGCGCCCAACACACACGACCAACGACGACAGCGACGACGACGACGACGACGACAACGACAGCGCCGAACGATGCTTCGTTGTCGCTCACCTGAAAGCGGTGACGCTTTTGCCACCCCCGAAATCCGAGGAAATGCCGAAGCAGCGACCAAAAAACGACACCCGACTGCCCGATGAAATCTGACGAGCCGATGCCGCCTGTTCGCTTTACCCTCACCCTCACTACCCTCCTCCCCCTCCCATCATCCTACCAATCATCCATATAGTGTGCCCCTCCTCGTACTGTGGGAGAGTCCGAACGGGCGCAGCGCGCATGACGCCAAGGTGCGAATTGTGCGTAGGTGTGAATGAGTCAGAGTCCTAGTTGTGGGTGGCCGACTGAAGGCAGGGGAAACAGACATAACATTCAGAGGGGTTGTTCGGCTTGTTGTTGTAAGGGGTAACATCGTTAGGGGAAAGTGTGCTCCACTGTTAACACATCCCTCTGTTAACGAGAGAAGCTTTTGTGGAGAAGCTTTTGCGTGTGACACAATTTTTGGTAATACACGAGCAATTGGTTAGAATCTATTCATTTGTTGGCAAGATAATGTATATAAAAATATATTTAACATTAATATTAAAACATATAAGGTATACTTTTATAGAATTACTTTTTTAAAATATAACAGGAGTTAAGTTTAACTATGTAAAAAGTAAACTTGTTTGCATTTAACGAAAAGTGTTTGCTCAACTTGTCTTCATTTTCTATATTATCTTGTTATTTTAAATTTATTGACCAAAAAAGCGTTATCGCTTTCAACATTTACATAAAATTAATATTGTTCGATTGTTAATTTTAAAAGACTCCAAGTGTTTTCTCATATTTCGTTATTTCCTTGAACTCCTACACCAATGGGATAAAAGTAATGTCACATAAAAAAGCGTCTCAAATTTGCCCAATGTATTTTTCAGAAAAATTGCCCAAATATCTTAGCTTAATTTTCAAATGTGTTGTCTTTAGCTTTTATACTCTGTGAAATCGATGATTTATGAGTCAAGGAGACGATAGACAATCAATTAAATCTATATACTTTTTAAGATGGGAAACTTCTCACTAGTTTCGTCACAAACTTGGAATGAAATAATTTGCTCATTGATAATTAGTTTAAACAACAAAGAGGCATTCCTATCGTCACAGAAATTTTGTATGCCGATTTGAAAGATGAATATTTTTTCTGAACAACTTTTAAGTTTGTGTCTGCAATTCCTCCGGAAATTCACTTTTGAGTTGGCGGTTAAGTTAATGGGCCATAAAAGTATTCAAATTGTTTAGAGTTAAGAAATATCTCACGTATCGAACGAAAACAAAATGTAATTTAGAATGTATCAATTTATAGGGAAACATAATCGGATTGCTAGTTGTCAATAATATTTCTATAGCTCAAATAAATAAAATGAAGCCCTTACCTTTCTGCTTCCATTACATTTTCAAAAAACAAATCCCTTAAAGAACAGACCCATTGAATGTAAATGTTACCATCGATAACACAGTTGTTGATAAAATCCTCTCAATTTGGCCGTATGAATTCGCATTGATAAAAATAAATTTCATTTACCGGCAATTTTCGGATGCTTTTCATCTGTCGGGGGAATTCCGTTTTTTTTATTTTCGTGTATTTTGTTATATTTTTTACAACTTTTAGACTATCGCCCCTAAGCTAACGGCCGTTTCAGCTTTGTTAGCCCCTTTTCCCTGCCCGACTCCCTAAAAAAATAAACCGATGCTGTGCATAAAAATCGCTTTGTTATTGTTGCAAGCGGACGCGGCAACGTTGACGACAACGGCGTCATCATCAATGATGCCGCGTTGAGTTGAGCTGTTGTAGTTGTAAACGGTTTATGGGATTTACGCCCAATTTGTTGGCAACTTTCATTGTTACTGTTACTGAATTTGTTGCTCTTGCTGTTGTTGTTGTTGTTGTTGTTACTCTTGTTGTTGCCAGTATGGCATATAAAACAATATGTGCCCAGTCTAAGCTGGGCTCGTTAAATGATTTGCGTTTGGTTTTACTCACGCTCTTTATGCCGCATTAGCCTCGAATCTGGCTCTTAGTCTCTCACTCTCGTTGTTGGTAGTTCAAAAAATGTAAAATGGGGCTTACCTGCAACGAGCATTAAAATGAAGAGAAGAAACAGAACACATTATTTATTTACTTTCGTTTTATGCATAAATATTGATTAAGCAGTAAAATCCAAGTTACCCCAAAAAAAATTCAAGTGCCACGCATAAAACTGTTTCAATTGCCTGTGCAAATTTTGGACACGATCCCCCTTTTTGGCAAACGAACACGCAACAATGTTGCGGCAACAAGTTGTGGATGTCTTATACCTAACAAAAAGTACAGTACGCTACACAGAAATACAAACACAGTGAGCATAGAATGCAGTCTACCAACCACATCATGCAACATTCATGCTGCCACAGACAAAGCAGGGGGCCCCCTCATACACATACACATACACTTGCAGTTACACATTCATATACACATCAGTATAATTTTGCTAGTCGAGGCAGAAGAAGAAAAAGGCACAGATAGAGTGTTGTCAGAATTACAAAGGGTTAAAATAGCTAATTTAATAAAACAAAAATAAGGTAGCTAGAAATAGCTAAAAAGAGTGCTTTAAGAAGTGTACATATTTTGAAAAGTTTTGTAATAAGCTTATAATAGAAAATTTACTTTGAAGATAAGTAATTGAAATACAAATATTTTCATTAATTTTTTGATATCAACGATTAATGTTATCTTTAATATTTAATTATTTTTTTAATCCATGTCTATAAATTGTTATTATGCAACTATTTATTATGCAACTTATAATATTCATATGCATATAATCTAAACGGATATGGCTGTAACCCAATCAATAATATATTCTTAATTAAAACATTCCAATACCTCAATTATACAATATTTCCCCAAAGAACTATTAATTTTCTTTCACATATTTGACAATTTAAAAAAAATTTCAATAGTCATAAGTTAGAAATAGCCAGATTTGCTTTTGCAACTACAAAATAGCTAAAATGGCAACACTGCACAGATGCAGTCAGCTGAACGACTGTGGCATGCAACAGGCAATGAATCTCAATCTCGGTAACGTTGTCGCTAGCTGGTTGCTTGCATCGCGAGAACAACAACGAGAAGGAGCCAACTCATGCCGTTGACTTTGGTAATTCAATGGCAACAACTGGCGGCGGCCAAGGCAGCCAAGACAGTCGCGACAGCGCAGAGCAGAGACGACAACAACAGCAACAGCAACAACAACAACAAGAAAGCCAAGCAGAGCCACAGACGACATTCAACTTCAACTTGAATGTTTTGGAGAGAAATATGCGGTAACAACATTTACTAGCCAGTCAAGCAGCCCATCTCGGTCGTCTTGGGCTGTGGCGCAAAGCAACCAACCAAAGAGCCAGCAAGACAACAACAACAACAACAACAACAACAACAACAACAACAACAAGTACAACAACTAAACGCACGAAATAGTCAACTTGCCACATTTTAATTCAGTTGAATATTTCTTGTTGCAGCAACAACTCTTGGCCAGTTTTTCAACGCTGCTCGTCGTTCTTATTGCAAATGGCATAAACGGCAAAATTGCATGCAACACACATACACACACACACACATATAGATACAGATACATACAACTGCAACTTGGCCATGTCTCTGCCTGCACTTGGCTCTGACCAAAGCTTGGAATGTCTTCATGTCTCTTCTTCTATTATTTTGTGTTGCGCTTAACTTGGTCGCCTGTTGCAGTTGCAGCGGCAGTTGTTGCCACACCGCATTCCTTTATTTGCAATGCGCACTGGCAATAGAATTACAGTCAGTTTGGTTTATTTTAAGCTGAATTTATTACCACAAACGTTGGGACGTCTCCTGGCTCTGAGAATGCAACAGGACCAACAAATGCTAATGAAATTGGCAAAAAGGACTCGGAATGCGACAAGTTATGTCTGCAAAACGCGTTTAAGTCGCACAAATAGCTCTAATATCTACAGATTTCAGATTCTTCTCACCAAAAGCAAATATCCCAAAGATATCCCGAATATCTAATTATGAAAATTATAAAAAAAAATGTTTTTGCATATAAATTATGAATTATTGCAACTCCCATGAAAATGATAAACAAATTCCTAAGACAGATAATTGCAACAAGTGTTCCAGTCTATGCAGCGCTTTGGAGCATGCAACGAACAGCAAGAACTTTGCGTGTTGCAATTTGCAACACACAATTGCTGCTGCCGCTTGACCATGAACCTGCCTCACACACACACACACACACACACAAACTCAAAGAGTGTGCTCTGACATTTGCCATGCACTTTGCCTGGATTTCAGCCCGCCTCGCAACTTATTCGCCACTCGGCGTCTGTTTACATCGTCAATTATTTGTTGCAGTCGACTGCCCCACCAACAACAGCACCACCAACACCCATCTTATTCATGTCTAAAGACATTTTTGTTTATTATCGTCACATTCCAGCGTCACAAAGGCTGGCGGCATTTGCATTCCTCGTTCGCCTTGCAGCAAATTTCTTTTCTCGAGGGAATGTGCATATTTCTGCAGGGCAGAAATGAAACCCTTGACCCACTGTTTGAGCGCGGCTGCAAGGGGAGCATGCCTTCAAAATTAAAAAAAAAACAACAGAAAGAAAAGTTGTCTTTTGCACGCCGAAAATTGAACACCCTTGCAGAAGCCAGTATTTTAAAATAAAGTTTTTATACATCCAATCAAAGTCTTACTAAATAAATAAATTTTGAAACAACTAAAAGCTTCGACTGACTGGATAAATTCGTAAATACCTTTTTTTACAGCAAATATTAACAAAACAAATCTACAAAATCAAGTTTTAAAAATCCTAAATATTTTAAATTAAGATCTCAATCGGTTCTTGTGTTTGTTTCGCTTGTTCGAACGGAATATTCCAAGTTCGTTTAGAACTCACTTTAAAAACAATAAAATACTTAAAGTCTCAGACTTAAGAAGGAGCATAAAATACTTAAAGTCTCAGACTTAAGAAGTGGCACTTGCATTAAGATAGATAATCTCAATATTAGTGGGAAATCCAATTTAAATTTTGGGGTATATATTTTTGTATACCTTTTTTGGCAGCTATATAATATATTTAGTAATCCGATCTGTATCCGTACCAAGTTGCTTAGACATAGAAACAGAAGGAACTGGTCGACTCTTCGTCTTGATTAAGAATTTATTTAGGTAATTTGTGGAGTTTGACACTTCTGCTTTAATGTGTTACATACTTCATTATATGATTATAATACCCTCGCTGCTTAAAAAGAAAAGAAACAGGATCACACAGGCAAACAGGTAAGCATACGAGAGGAGTACATCCATCGAAACATTTTCAATAATAAAATTCCAGCAAAAAGGGCAGTAAAATACGCGAACGTAGCCGTCGCAGCCGCAATTATACTTGCACCGCAAATGAAACAAGTTTGGCAACTTTAACAACGACAGGCATTTTGTGGCCATGGCAGCAGCAGCAGCAGCAGCAACAGCAGCAGACAGGCAAAAGCCAGATCCAGAACCATAGTCAGAGTCAGAGCCAGACACAGACTGAGGACCAGGCCAGGTTGCAGGCGCAGAGAGTTGGGTGACTGAATGGGGCATTACAGCGACCGCAACAGCTTCATCATCATCATCGTCTCGAACTGATGCATTTTTGAGATTCCGGTGCGAACTCACTTTGCATTGATGTGTTGCTGAGTGGAAGAGTGTACGAGTCCAAGTGTGGGTGTGGTTGAGGCAGTTGCAATCATTTTACAATTGCAGCCGTTCAAATCGACTCGGTGGAGGGGTCGGAGTGCGGGGCAGGACGATGTCCATTAGTTGAAGCACTTTTGCTATTATCGCCGGCAACCGCGACGCTAATGGTGCGAATAAAGCTTGTTATGATTGCCAGCAGTTTCTCTAGGCGTGTAATGAAGCATAATCTCATTGTTGCCACTTACAACCAATAAGGTCAACAACAACCGCTAAGCGGATTGGGTCACAAATCGTTCAGTCAGGTCAGGCCAGGTCAGGTCAAGTCAGTCAAGAGACGGCGACAACTACTTGGCATATCCTGGCACACTGACTGCCAACTGAATGTCCCCCTGTTTCCCGTTGACCTTCCTCGCATCGAGTGGCTCCTTTCGAGTTTATTTACTTGCCACTTGTCCTTTTTCGAGCTTTGGCATTTGCAGTGCCACCTTTTCTATTGATGTTGTTGTTGCCAATGGAGCAGTTGCCAACGTCGGGCTTTTCATTAGCGTGATTTGTACAGGATCATTATGCTTTATTTTGTGCCACTTGACGCGACCACACACAAAATCACCGGCCATCGAATAAAGGATAATATAATCGACTGTCAGCGTCTCCCTCCACAAGCCATAATATGTCCAATTTGCGCTTAATAAGTTTCTGTGTGTGTGTGTGTGGTAAAGTGTGTTTATTCCATGAGACTATTTAGTTATTTATTTCCTTAACGTACAAAGATAGGGTATTAATATTGAAATTAACAGTTAAAATCAACATCAAAAATATTTGATATTTAATACTAAGAGCAAATCTCGGAAAAAAAACCCAATCAGATCCGAGTTTTGATTAGATTTCAGAAGATTAAAAAGAGTTTATTTATAGTAGCAAAAGTGGACTAATTAAAATCATATCTTTGTACATATATCTATGCTTACACATATGTACGAAAGCGAAATTATCGAATAATTTTTAAAACTAACTTCTATAATGCAATACTTATATTTTAAGTGCATTTTAAGAGTGCAATGGATTGAAAATTAAGAAAAGATCGGAGTTGTGGATAACTTCATTTACTTTAATGACTATAATTCAGCATCTTTTGTAATCTAAGTTTGTTTTACTCTACGAATTGAAACTTTGCTTTAGTTACTGCAACATTTCATCACGTTTCAAGCAAACAAAAATTATCCGAATCCAAACATTATTGCCGGCTAAAAAGACTGTGTGGGAATATCTTTGCATTTGCATATATCAATATATGTACTTTTATAACTTGTTTTCGTTGCATTCTCAATAACTGACATACTCTTTTGATTAATTGAATTGATCCTGCTTGTGAATTCGGATTTGGTTTTGCCAATGAGCGGGGGAGTGCGAGAGAGGGACCGGAATGGTTCAAAAAAAATAACGTTAGATAGTAAATTATAAAAATTGAACTGAATATAATTGAAAATAATTTCTACAATATGTCCTCTATGCAAAAACTACCATTTCTACCGGAGCCTATTGAAATTATTTAAGTTAATAAATGGAATATTGCAATACAAATGGAATTTTATTATTATTATAATTATTTATTGTTATTTCAATGGAACAGACAACATTTTAAAATATTTCACTAATAATTTACTACGGTTTTGAATCTATTGTTCTACGACTTCCGCCATATTCACAAAAGTCAATGGGACTTAAAAGCAAGGTAAAAATTCTCAACTGAAAGTCTACTTTCGCTTGTGATTCAAACGTGAAACATTGTACTTCAGTTTCCTTATTAACTATTTCGCCTAGGAAACTCTATTCTACAGTTCTGGAGAGAAACAATTTACATCTATGTAAATGTATGTATGTGCATGTATTTGTATACATTGATGAATGTTCAAGAAGTGAAACAACGAATAAAAAGTGCTTAAATTTAGCTTTGGTTTTGATTAAACTTGAACCCTGCATAACATTAAACCCATTCAAATCAGAATAGATGCTAAATGCTAAACGTAACAAAAACAGAACTGCGTGAATCATCATTGCAATTGTTTTAAATGCAACACAGAGTTTTGGGGCAAACCTCATACAATCAGTGGCCACAAATGAAAGGAAAGGGCAACAAACCAACGAACCAATGTAAGAAGGTTTTCAACAATTTTAATTTCAATTTACTAACCACCAGGAGAACAAGAGATTTCAGTCCAAGCTTCTACCCAAAAACAAGACAAAAGTCGACAGAGAATACAGAGGAGAAATAAGAAGTTGCAACAAATATCCAGTTTTAGTATGGTGGAAGAGGGGGAGTGAGGATGCTACACAGTCCTGGCAACAAAAACAAGAACAATGGGATAGATAATAAGGCGATGTTACTGAAGCTGTTTCTGTTTCTGCCTGCATTTACCTTTTAGCGACCTTCGCGATGCCACGTTGAATGCAGCTTGGTCTGCAGTTGCTGATTGGAATTATTTAGCCAGACTGCTGCAGGAGGGGGAGGAGAATGAGGAGCAGGAACAATGCTCGACAGGCACAACAACAAGGAACAACTGCTCCTCTTGCCTGACGTTGCTTAAATTGTGATTTATTGTATTTATGGCTTGCCGCCGTTGCCTCAACTCAAATTGAGTTTACAACAAGAGAATATTTGGGCTCTTAGCTGGGTTGAGTTTTGGCCATGTTTAGCTGAATGCAACTAACGGCTAATGAGGCGCGTGTTAAGCTGCCGGAACTTGTGGCCAGCTCAAAGTTTGCAAGTGAAATCAAAAGCGGTTAAAACTCATTGTATTCGCCATTTTCCATCACAAAAGTTTTCAACGAAGGCCAGACTTGGATTTCAAGTCAAAAGCCAATCGAAAAAAAAAATGTATCAACGCGAGCAAATAAATCAGGCAGGAGTTGAGAAACAGGCTTTTGGGCTTGCCAAGTTGCAAGACCAGTGCGCCATTTAAGGGCCTCAAGGCCAAGGTTTAAGCAAGCGACATGCCAACAGTCCAAAAACTGATCAAAATCAAGCCAAAAGAGAGGAATCAGCGGGCCAGCGATTGTCAGTTGACCAGTTGGGAGCTTGGCACACATACGATTGCAATACAGTAGTGCAAGCCATGTTAAGAGCGGCAAGGAAATTGTAGAATGCCAGAGCCTATGCATAATAAATGCGCAACTGGTGTGCAAAGGAACCGGTTTTAGGAATTCGAGAGAGTCAGAGACCTCCATCAAGTGTTATACGACAAACAGGGGAAATGCGTTAACATAAAAAGCTGCGTCGCAATGTTAGCCAACAGGACGAACGCAGGGGCAATGCTGTTGGCCAAGAGCTTTCGCTAACAGCAAACTGTTAAACAACATTATAAGACGGAGTAGCAAGAAATCGAAATCCGCTTTGCCAATCGAGACGAACTTCCGGCGGCAAATCAGCGCACCAGACGACAAGCCAACAACTGATGCGCAGACCAACTGGCAACTTGGCAGCTTGACAACTTGCTAACTTGGCTATTGGCTATTGGCCATTGGCCGACTGCATTGTTGGCTGGCTGAGATTGCAGACCTGACGCACATCAGCATTTAAATGGTCTCGCAAGAATGCAGATTTTACAGCAACAACGCATGCCAATGTCTGGCCAAGAACAGTTGACCAAGCAGCTAGACGAGTCAAACCACTCGCAGTAGTTGTTGGTGCTGCGACGCCATGTAGAGTACATTGACCATTTTGGCAAAACTCTTTTCTTTTCTTTTCTTTTCTCTTCTGCTTCTTCTTCTGTGTCTTTACATCACCGTCATCGCCATGAGAAAATTACAGCAGTTGTTGTTGTAGTTGGTTCGTTGTTGTCCACTTCTGGTGAATTGCAACTAAATTTGTAACAAAACAGACAAAAAACGTTTAGTCTTTCTTCTGGGCTTGGCTGAAAGCGGCAAACAACACACAGAACACAGCAGAAACAACTGGTTACAAATGGTGGCGTCATCTCAACACCAGACAGTCGACCAGGCCAGGAAGTGTGTGAACTAGACAAGGGGAAATCTAAACGCAATTTGCATCCAAATGCAACTCAAGAATTGCTGCTTTTATCACCGACTCGGCTTATACTCTTAATGAATAGGAAATAAAAAGGAAGTGAATTGATTAAATCTCTTGGAAACTCATTTAAGTCCCTAGATATGCAACCGAATTTTCTTTACTATTTAAGATGTGCTTTCTTCCTTATTCCAAAACACTCGTACCGAACATACATGAAAGAAGAGAAAACTCTAAAAGGCAAAGAAGTTTTTTATCGACCACTTATTAAGATAACTCCACTTCGTAATGTGGTGAACTGTCATTATTCATATCGAATTTGATGGCTTGAATTATATATATTTTCATTAAAAAAAGAACAATTGGTTTCCTTAAAATTGGCGTAATATAGTACATATGATTCAAAGGCATTGAGTTGAATCTGGGTACGAAAGAGATTTCCGTCAAGCTGCCGCTTTTTTCAAACATAAGCGTAATTTGGATGTTAATTTTTTCTAGAATTCCAGCACATTATACTGATGCTTTAAGTGTTAATATTTAAAACCATATACGTATGTATACAAAAAGATTATATTAATGAAAGATTTATTCATCAAATTACTGATTCGGTTAAATTCTAATAAAAAATTGCAAATTCTCTAAGTGCTCTGTTATACAAGTAATTTTGGAAGCTTTAAATTCTTTACGTTTAAGTTATAATTTTAACTGTCTGTTTTATTTGTTAATTTAAGATGTTGTTAATTAACTGTTAACTTTTTTCAATTGCCATATTTGTTGCTAAATATATAGATAATCAGGAGTGTTCCAGTTTTTACTAAGTGAATTTCCTTTATCTTTCCGCTAATTATTACATACTTAGCATAAATGTCAATTACGTATTAATTTAAAATAAAATGTGAAAAGATATGTATTGGCAAACATGAACTTAATCAAATTCGTCAGTGACAGGCCTTTAACAAATTGTCGAATCATTTAATTTTTACTTAGCATTATTATTTTAAAACGGATGTATGTATATACCTACTACATACTCGTAGATGTATGTAGACATACATCATCAACTAACTACTTATTTCTGGTTCTTTCTGGCAAACACCAAGCATAAAAACAGCGAGCTGGCGGCGGCAACCAAGCACAACTCCAACTTCTCGTCACGATCACGGACATGGTCGGAGCCGAAGATACTCCGAATAGAGAGGGGGTGCTCTGTCTAGAGTCGAAGCTAGTCAAGATCTATGCGCCAGAGTCCACGCTGGATGAGTGAGTAGAGTGTGCTTGGTTGGCGTTTATTGACCCTAAATGAAATTGCAGCTACATTTTCACATGCTTGTTTGTATCTATAACAATCGCCTGCACTGTGTGGCGGGCATTCAAATTTCAAAGTTAAACAATTGCCCGACGGCTAGCAAAAGCAAAAGCAAAAACAAATCATCGAATCAGCTAACAAGCCAGAGGATGCGTCAACTTTAGCTGCTGCGCCGGCGCCGACGACTTTGGCCAAGTTCAAGAAGAAAACTGCAAAGAAGACCAGGCTTTGGTTTTGCATTGCAAAATAAAGACTATTTTTTATGTCTGCCCCATCTCATCATTGCTGTGGTTGCAATAAAGTAAACCAGTTTCTGTTGCATGCCGCCTTGTTCTCTGGGCTTCTTCTTCGTCGACGTTGGGAGCACAACCACAAAAGCATTTAAAGCAAAAGGCAACTTCTGTACTTTTGACTTCTTGCGGTTGATATGAAATATAGTATGTTTTGGCTCTTTGTGGGTTGCAATTCTATTGGCATTTGGCATTTTAATTGAAATGCTTGCGACAAAGTATCAAAAATATTTGAAAAGTATTCAAATTAAATGCACATCGCATATCAAAAAGGGGGACGTGTTCGCCCCCTTCATTCTCAACGTCTTCAGCTTTGTTTTCTGCCAAGCTAATAATAAAGTTTACAAAATATTCCAAACTTTGCGATGCCTTGCGAAACTTTAGCATAATAAATAAACAAGAGCCAATCAACAACAACAACAATATTGAGAACAACAACATAATGAGAATAGATTTGTTGTTTTAGACAAGAGAAAAATTTGAGTTTTCACTTTCAGCGAGCCATATAATAATTGTTCATTTATCACAATTATACTTGTTGATTTATATTCGAACGGAAATGAAAGAAAAAAAATAACTTTGGGGAAAACCGTTCCCGACACTAACCTTAAAATAAGCGGAGAAAATGAAAAGCTTATAAATATTTGTCTAAAAGAAACCAAATACATTAATAATATTGTAGCAAATACATTAAATTGCAATTTAATTTAAATGTAGAGCTAATTTAATATTACATGATGTGTTGTTCTCTGATAAATTTGCCACTTGCACTGGTGGCATCAATTTGCCAGCAGCAGCAGCAAGAGGCATGTGGCCTGTGGCAGGGGCAGAGTAGCGAGCGCCAAAGCGCTTCAATTATTAATGCGCTTCTGTTCATTGCATACTTTCAGGCTGGCAGTGAGAAATCAGCGCTACGCACACGCATCCCCCCTTTGTGTGTGTGTGTGTGAGCATGTGTATGTGCTACGAAACAGTTCTGGCCATTTCTGGAGAAACTGTTACTGTTGCATTACTGATAGAGAAGAAACTTAATTTTCTATTTAATTTACAAATCTTTTAAATTAGCTTTCTTTTGTATCTGTTATTCCTTTAAAAAATGATATTAAAACCGTTGAGAACTTTCAGATTCTAAATTGAAGACAATCTTAATTTTTGTTGAGTTCTAAAGTCTCAGCCTCTGTTGTATATTGGTGTAAGTATACGCATGGATAGCACTGTAGTACTCTCCTTCTCTATCTCTTTTTGTAACTGTCTTGGTTGGATATCATCTGTTTGCCACTTGCATGAGTCTCACATTTCAAATTGTATCCGCACCTTGCCACAGCCTAATGTCTTGATTTTAGCAAACAAATCACTTTTAATTTTCGGTGACTTTGGTTTTTGCAACCTCTGAAATCTCACCCACCCCACCACTACACTGATGGACCAATTCAGCGACTGACTAGGCATCTTCATTACCATTTGCACAAGTTTTTTCACTACGTGTTTTCTGCTTTTGACTAAGCCTACAGCATTTTTTGTGTAGCCTGCTTTTCACTCTGCATATGTCATTTATGCTTTGATTTTGGTTTTCCGTTTGTTTTCCTTGGCACACACACACACACTCACACAGATACCCACACTCGTGCAGTTGTTTATAAAAAGGCGCACACAGGAAAAGGAAGCCAAAGTGACTTTTGAGTGACAAATTGTTTTCAAATTTTGGCTGGCTGCTTATTTGTGTTAATGGCATAAATTTGCATAAAAGCATTAACTGTTTATTTGCTTTGCCGCTTGTGTGCTCCCCATCCCTCCTTCTCTCCCACTCCTTCCTACCTTAATCTTGATTCTCCTGCTCCGCACCCCTTCGTGAAAATTTGCAAATTGGCCAAGAAAGGAAAAACAAGCAGCAGGCAAATTGAAATCACATCGCAGCTCTCCCAACTCTCCACTCTGTCCACATATGAGAAACAGCGCGCCAAGCACTTGAACAACAAAATGACTTTTTTCCTTTCTCTTCTCGTTTTTCTGAGGGGTTGTGTTCTGCCCCCTGGAGGCCAAATGTAATTTTCTACTCGTATTTATTTATTAAAGCCCAAAAAGCAACGCTCTGATTGAATTGTGACAGACCTTCTCTCGCCCAAAAAAAAAAAAAAAATAGCTAAGAATGCAAATTAAAATGAGCACGCAGCATCAGTGGGGGGTGGAAAAGCAGAGGAGGAGAGCACACATGCATAAAAAATTAACGCTAATAGCTGAGCATTTTTCCAAAATTTATAAAAGCTAAATTAACTGCAGTTAAATCGGGAAATCTCATGAGAAATTACCATAAAAAAAAGAAATTGAAGACAAAAATAAAAAAAAATGGAGCATGAATTATTTAAAAAACATTTCGACTGGCCAAGAGGAGTTGTCCGGCAACAAGGACATGCGCTGCTGCTCAGAACATTGCTAAGATGAAAGGCTTAAAAGGCTTGCACGCAATGTTGCCAACAGCCAATGCTGGGCATTAAAACGGCTTAAAGGCGTAATATGTTGTGGCTTAAATTACATAATAACAGCGCCAACACACGAAAGAAGACGAGCTCACGAGAAGGGAGGAGAGGGAACAAACAATAACAAAGCCAAACAATAACCGAAAAAATGTAAGCTTACAAATTTTTGTTCAACTTGCTGCAAATACCCTGCAATAAAGAGACCAGTTCGGGTATACTGTTAAATTAATTGAAATAATTACAGGCTTTCTTGGCGAACCGTACAATATTGTCTCCAGTTAATAAGCTCCTTATCTATTTAAAAAAGTAAAACTCTATAATAGATAAAACAATTTTGTATGCAAAAGATACATACATAATTTTCTATCTACGCTGATTATTTAAAAAGATGGATACAGTTACAAACAAATTATTAAAATAATTAAAATAGAAAAATAACAAAATTAAAAACTAATATTGAACTAAAGCTATAATTATATAGTATCTCAATTTAAATTTAAACTCTTTATTAATTAACAACAACAAATGTAAAATCTTAACAGCATTTCCTATTCTATATCAAGAAATCGAAATAAATGAATCAATATATGAGGTATTCTATAGTCGCGTATGCTCGACTGCTGCAGCAGTTTCTTGTTTCATTCTTTTTTAATTATATGCAAAGAAATATTTAAAAAGATGGATACAGTTACAAACAAATTATTAAAATAATTAAAATAGAAAAATAACAAAATTAAAAACTAATATTGAACTAAAGCTATAATTATATAGTATCTCAATTTAAATTTAAACTCTTTATTAATTAACAACAACAAATGTAAAATCTTAACAGCATTTCCTATTCTATATCAAGAAATCGAAATAAATGAATCAATATATGAGGTATTCTATAGTCGCGTATGCTCGACTGCTGCAGCAGTTTCTTGTTTCATTCTTTTTTAATTATATGCAAAGAAATGTTGGAGGTGGTCGTCAAAAGGCTTACAACAACGCAGCCCGTTCTCCAAGGCAAACACGCGACTGGCAAAAGGGACTAAAATCAGTCGGCTTAAAGGAGCTCGCGAGAAGCCCGAAGCTGGCTGCCTTTTCTTTGTTGGCTTTTATCATTAACACGGCTTCAAATTAACGGAAAAACACAGCCAAGCGGCAGGCAGTGCAGCGAGTCGCCGTCATCGTCTCAGTTGGGGAATTATAATTTTTCACACTTTTCAATACGAGTTTCCCGACGTTGCAGCCACTTTGCCAGCACTGTCATTCATTCTGCTGGGCAAAAAGTTTTTCCTTAACGCCGCCGACGCGTCCCATGAGAAGTGCATGAATATCAAATTAGGTTGAAAAGTGTTAATTTCAAGGCAACACAACGCGCCGCATGATGATGTGACACAACAACATGCCTTGTAAATACTACTTACAGCTAAGACGTCAATGGAAGTTGCACTCGATGCACCATTTGCTGTTGTGTGTGGCAACTTTTGGCAAATTGCCGCCAGTTTGTGTTGCATTATAATTAATTGAACATCGATTACCATCAAATTCATTGAAAACACTTTTCATGTCGCAATTGCCATTGCTTTATTTATGATTCATTTGCGTGTAAATGCATACAAATTGACAACGCAATTAAGACGCTGGCAGCAGATAATTAGCTTCAAATTACTTAGTCGAGCAATTCAAAGTTTAACAAATTTATCGAGAGATAAACGAAAGAACAATCGACAATCAAGTGAAAGACTTTCGAGTACAATACCTTTGTTAAAACAGGTATTTAAATTATTTCAAGTCGCAAAAGTTAATTCAATATATAATAAATTTTAATTATACAAATTAGATATTGTATTCTAAAAATGTACGTTTATAACAACTCATCTGTTAATGACAATCGAAAACAAGATATTTTAAATGCGGTCAAAGATCTTTTGTCAGAACCAGAAATCTACAAATTTCACACTCAAATAAATTAAAATGAGAGATGAATATGTGATTGGTTTTGCATTTGCAATTGCTTTCTGTTGACAAATACAGAATAAGAAGTAATTTGAAAGAGCACAAATATTCCCTCTGTCATTCATCCTATTTTAAAACATAGTCTACAATATTTAAGCAAATATCCAAAATTAATTATTTGATTTTTTTAATAATAATATTTCTATTCAAATTAACTGCATAACTCAAGATGATCTCAACGTGATTAATTGAGAATTAAACTAATATTTTGGCTACTGCTTTGTTTTTGCTACTTAACCTCTTGGAAACTGTTAGATCTCACCGTATGTATGTGTATGTGTAACTAATTCCTTAGTTTTGCATACGTAATGGTCTCCCATTACACGTAATGCAAATCCCTCGTGGCTGTTCTGACTGTCGACTGTTGCCTGTTGCCACCAGCTTGACTTTCTGTCTGTCGCAGCTTGGTGCTGTATTTATTTTACAGATTTTGTAAACTTGCAGGCCACGTCGCAGAAAGCACACCCACATGTGACTCTGTGTGTGTGTGTGTGTGTGTGTGTGTGTGTGTGTGTGTGTGTGTGTGTGTGTGTGTGTGTGTGTGTGTGTGTGTGTGTGTGTGTATGCTGTTGTTGCCATTGTCACGTGTGAAGTGCCATCGAGTGACACAAATGAAGTGACTGCTATTAACTTTAAAACGCACCGACAGAGAAACAGAGGGACAGACGAACAAAAGTACACACTCCAAAAGTGGCAAACTTTGCGTGCGTCTCTCGTTTGCCACTTGGCTCTACAAACTACTTACTTGTAGCTGCTACCTTAAAGCTGCCACGCCTCCCCCATACACTCAACGCCCCTTTCCTTAGCTACATTTCAAGTCCCTTTTGCTTTCATGTGCGCAAATTAGCTTATCTGATACATCAGAATCTTGTTGCATAATTCAGTAACATTTTTTCCGCCACTTTCATTCAATTTGCACCCAAAGCCCGAATGTCTTTCTATCTCTGCTTGTCTTATTGTTATTTGTATGATTGTATCTTGACTGATTTCTTGCTGTTTAATGTTACAGTAGTTTTAGCTGAACTTTCTGTTAGCCTTTTTGGCAGTCTGTTGTCGACACCACGAGAAATTCACTTAAATTGTTATTTACTTGCTGATGGCCACTATTGACACCACCTCAAACCTTACTACATGCCCCTCCACTCCCCAGCCTCAGTCCACAACCCAGCAAGCCGAGCCAAAGACATTGCTGTTTGCCCTGCTCAAAAATTCCTTTTGAGAAATTGAATCCTTGGCATGCTGGACTAACACGAAGCAATCGCATGTTTGTTTATCTACAAGTAGATGAATGTGTGTGTCTGTGTGTATATGTATCTGTGTGTGCACTTGTCTCTTCAGTAGGCTCCAATGGGATTTTTGCTACTTATCTCATTTTTAGCATATTTTATCAAACATAAATATATACATGTATATATATTTTTCGCTTGAACCATCGCATCAGTTGCCTTGTCAGCCTGCCTGCCTGTGGTCCTCGAGGATTTGATTCTCATTTTGTGCGTCATCAGCACAAGAGTTTCAACTTGGCTTGACGGTTTGTCTGCCCCTGCCCAACTCTGCCTGACGCTTTTTAAGCTGCTTGATTGACTTGAAGTGCTTGGATTTAAGTGGTCGTTGGAGATTTGTTTGTTGCTGTTGCTGTTGCTGTTCTTGTTCTTGTTATTCTGCAACATTATGATTATGATTATTTGACTCTGTTGAGCGATGCGACAGGCGACGGCTTCAAGGAATTTTTCCACCATATTCAAAAGCTTAGTCTCAAATTTACGCTTATATAATTGACAGTTGAAAAATATATTTTTTTTTTTTGCAAATTGTGCTTCACTCTGAAAATGTACAATTTTTCACATTGTACTTTCTACTAGTATTCGGCTTAAAAGAAAACGTTTGCAACACTTTTATGTAGCATACTTTCAGGTTAGATTTTGCGGGAGACTTCTTCACTCTTTTTGGACAACTAAAAAGCATACGAGGGCACGAGTTTGAGTGCGTCTAGAAAATCCGCTTAGCATGAGCTCTTGTTGGACTCGTCACAAGTTGAAAAGTCAACCTTATACAAACACACCCACATTCACACACACACATTCACACACACACACAAATATGCAGCACTTTTTGTGTGCGATTGTGTTTGTGTGTTTAAGTCACTTAAGTGCACAATATGTGGAGCCATTTGACCAATTAAAAGTTTTGCCCCTAATACGCTTCATTTGCTAAACTTTCGTAGAGGGATAAAGAGCGAGACAGGTTGATAGATAGGTAGACGAGTGGGAGGAGTGCACAAATAGTGGCATTAAAAACTTTTGTCACATGCAAACGCAACAAAGCGTTTTCAAATAAAAACTTTCAAATCAAACAGACCGAGAGTGAGTGCGAGTCCGAGACTTTGCTGCTTATTGAAATTTATTGAGATTTATGCATAATCTGGCGTACGCAAAAAAAAAAAAACTTTAGCAGCTGTCAATCACAGAACTGGCAATGTTTCTCCTGCTCCTTCTCCTGGTTGCTTCATCGTCCAGTGACCAATAAAAAAAGCAACAACGAACGGCAGAAAACATTTGATGAAATACTCTGACGAGGTCGTCGTCATAGTCGGCAGCTGTACAGGAAATAAGCGCCAATTATGCCACCAGCAAATGCGTTCGGCCTGCTGCCCAGCAGGAAGCCAGCTGGATGGCCAGTTAGCGACCAGAATTCATTTCGTTCCATTCCCTTCCCATCCTTTCCTTTCACTTCCCCTTAACTTTGCTTCGTTTCGTTTCGCTTCTTTCAATTCCAATTTCAATTTGCAATACGCTGAAGTGACGCTGTCGTCGTTGTCGTCTTCGTCGTCGTCATCTTCATGCGGTGTGGCCTCAAAACTGTTTGGGAGTTGCTTTTTATGCCTGTACCCCCTGTGTATATCTGCTTGACCAAGCACAGAAGAACAGTGGCGAAGACGAAGAAGAAGAAGAAAGCTATTCGGGCGCCCAAAATGACCCACCTCCGTATAGAGCGTTGTTTCATTTTGTACGCACTTCCGTTTGCCGTTGCGCCCTTCCCAGATCGTAAAGGGATTTTCCTGTATCCTGCATCCTGTCTGCCTGCTACTGCTGTTGCTGTCATCTTGCGCCATTGGGTCATCCATCTACCGGTTTCATCCTTTGTGCAGCCCGCAAATGTTTTATTTATATGTGGACAACGTTGGCGGCAAAGTTTTACTTAAATATGCGTAGCAGGCAGTCACGGCCTCCAGTCTTCTGGTCAGACTGTAACTGCTCAGGTGTACAAGTACATATATATATATATTTATATATGTATTGTGTGTGTGTGTGGGTGTGTGATTCTGATTCAGAATCGCTGTGTATTGATATGTCGGTGTGCGATGCTTGGGCATACTTTTAGGCGCAGTTGAAATGCCTCAGCCTTTGATTGAGTGGAGCGCGCAAATCCGCAAAATAGATTTCCCAATTGACACATATTTTCCTTCATTTTCTTTTATTCTGGGGGAAAATGGCTTGCATGTGTGAATGTGTGTTGTTTTGCCTGGCACGTACCTCAGCTCTTGTTAATAAGATTTTAATATTTATAGGCATGTGGAAGACAAACAAATCCTGCAAACTGAATTTCAATTGTGAATTATTCATTGCTTACTTTATTGTTAAACTTATTATTATACATTTTTAATATGCATATATTTCATGCTTTTTAACTTTTTATATGTATTTCTCAAACATCTTCCTAGGCAATCTGGCCAGACATTAATAAATTTAATTTCATTTTATTTAATTGGTCGAGTTAAACGGGGTTGCCCGCCTGGCCCTTGAAGCGCGTAAAACCGCTCAGGAAAAATGCCTTTATTAATTTCTAAAACAGAGAGCCCAAAAACTCTCGAATGGAAATGAAAGACGTAACCTGGTCGGGCCCACTTCATCTAAGGCGTTTTCTTGCCGGCGGCAGCTTCTTTATTTGCTTTGTTGATTGTCAACATCAATTATTTAACTTTTGCGTGACAAACCCACCCAAAAACTGAACCAAGCGAACCCTTGCCCCGCTGGTCTATTTAAAAACAGTCAAATAAGCGCACATAAAACTTATCACGCCTGAATTTGTCAGCACAAAAGCCGGGCACGAATGAAAAAAATTTCGCGGCTGGGTAAAAGAAGCAACCCTTTTTGTTGTTCTCTGCGCCCTACGCATCCTTTTCTTTTCTCTTTTTCGTTATTTTTCTAAATACCCTGTACATAGACTTGTCATTGTGAGTGCTGGATTTTGTTTAACAATTTGAAAAGGCCACGAGAAAAAACTAACCAAAATCAATGGTTTAAATAAAAAAAAAAAAAAGTTAGACGGTAAAAATACAATCAAGCTAATATTTTTAGTATCTCTATTATATACTGTCTCATGTGACTATTATGAACGAAGAAGTTATATTAAAGTAACACAATTAGGATTAAAAGGTTTTATTCCTTTATTCCTAGTCGAATTGAATTGTTATACAATTTTCATGCTGAATATATGGGAAGTGCTGAAGTATCGGGAGAGTCTCGGGTCTAATAAAAGTAGAAAATATTCAAATCATATTATTAATACATATTTTAATGCAATGCAGTTTATTTCCTGTATAGTAACATGAAGTATATGAATCCTTAAAATACGATATCAGAATTTTATATGTATAATAAAAGTGGGTAAAAATAGTTTGTTTGTCGATCTGAGCTTTTCTTTTCCATATTATTGCTTCTTTCTGTAAAATGATAACAGGGTAGTACATAGACGAACATAGTTCGGTGTGAAGCCTTTCGAACTCGGTTAGTTGAAAATTTGTCGCGGCTTCTGCTTCGCACTTCATTTTGTGTTTGTCTTGTTGAATGCCAAATGCAAATGCTCTGCATACTTTATGGCGTTTTGTACGCTTTTTTCACACTTTCCTAAGCAGTTGCCGCGCACGCGATGAATGGAAATGTCCGGAGGGGGACTTGCTGTTGAGAGGTTGGTTGGGCGGTGACTGCCACTTAAGACAAATTGCGGGTAACAAGTAGAGCGCCCACGTAAATAGGCAAAGCTTCACAAAAAAAAAAAAAAATAAACAAAATGATAAGAAAAAAAAGAAGTAAATTCACAAAATATAAATAAATACCCATTGAAAGTTAGGGGCTGGCACAGACTCTGTGCTACAATGGGTAATAAGGTGCCTGGGGCAGGGGCAAGAGCGCAGGAAATTTGCGTCGTCAGAATGCCGGAGAATCTGCATACAATTTCGAAAAAAAAAGGGTTTGTGCAAAGTATGCCGCAAAGTTTTCAATAATACCCAACGTTCATGCCCCATCCTTACGCAGCGTGCAACAACAATATTGCCAAACGCCAACCCACTTGAGTGCTCAAGTATTCAAGTATTCACGCCGATTTGCGGCCTTGTTTCGAGCGCTCATTTCAATGAGGAAACTCAAGAGCTGAGAGTGGAAGACCGAAAGAAAACTGAGCGCAAGTTTTCAAGTTATTTTCTTATTAATATCGTGGCTAATTTTCCACTACAAGTTTTGAGCGGCAACTCGACGTCTTGGCAATCAGTGTCGAGTAATTAAGCAATTAGATAAAAGGTGCACAGCTATCTGGCAGTGTCAGCGTATCAAGTGTACGCAGTTGCATGTGGGGCATGTGGTATGCGGCATGCGGCTTTGCAATAATATCGCAGATTTATTTGCCAGCGACATTCGGGCGAACATTATGTGCCACTTTATGAGGCAAGGATGCTGCTCAGCGTTGCAATAATCCTCGGCGACTGCACGCGCCGCCACTAAAAGGGACTTAGGTGTGTGTGGTGTGTGTGTGGGTGGCTGTCATGCGGTTTTATTAGAAATTGTTATCGCCGCGCCTGTTGCATCCACAGTTGCACAGCCCTTTTTGCGCTAAAGTTCGATTTTTATCGGCTGGTCGGACGTTTTCTATTTGGCGCTGGGATCCAGCCGAGCCTGCTCGGCTTATTGGTCCACATGGTGCTCTATTTGCCATTTGTCGTTTACCATTGCCATTTGCTGCTTTGGCGCTGTCGTTGTCGTTGGTGGCGGCGGCAGCGGCAGCAACGGCTTTGCCCGAAGTGCTTTGTTATCTGTGGAATTAAAAACGTAGCCATATTGCTCTCGCTGGCTCTGTCAGGATGCGAGCTCTTAGGACACGGCAGAGTCAGAGGCGGCGACTGCGGCTGTGTTTGAGTGCACTTTTAGCGCCATAAATCAGAAATTGTTGCTGGCCGCCTGGATATCCTTTTATTGTTGTAATGCGAATACAAATTTATATTGACATCGTAAAGGTAAAAATCTTTGCCGCAACTCCTTACGTTTACGTGCCCAACATTCGCATTCACATTCACATTCACATTCACCCAATGCCCTCCCCTTGTCCGTCCCGTTTGCTGTTTTCCAAGGATATGAAAGGCTCAGCAGGCAGGCAACTCGTTGAGCGCGCCAATCGCATATGCAATGTCAATATTTGTATTTGCTTTCTATGAGAGCTGCGCAAGTGGCGCTCGCCCGTTTGTTGGTTTCCTTTTTTTACGATTTGGGGTTTATGTGGGCATTGAAGCATTGATGTTGATGGTCTGAGGAGGGAGCAACAGTGCAATGAAAGTGTTTTGTGGCATCGGCTAAGCGTGTGTCGCTGATACGAGCATGTACGTCTGATATGTTTGCCAAATGGAACGCGATATTCATCTGACAATTTAAAGTTATTTCAGGAGTTAACTAGAATTTCCTAAGCTTTCCCCGCAGCGGAACTGTTTGATTCTTATTTATCTAATTGGTGTCAGTAGAATTATTCGTTTTGCTTAGAGTCAAGTCATGAGAAATGGAAGCAAATCTGAAACAATTATTACTATAAAGTAGGTATTCAATCGATTTGTATTGAAATTTTACAGATTTATTTCTGCTAGTTATTAAATAAGTTAATTGAAATTCCACACTTCCATTTTAAATGAATTATATGAAACTAGAACTTTAAAGATATTAATATAAGTTGTTGTCAACTCACAGAATATTATAATATATATATTATTGTTTCCTGCGCAATGTAATAGATGGTAATAGCATTTCTAAAAACATTGATTAAATTATATTTTATTATCAAGATATTTTGATTTACGCTCACTTTACCATACTTGCTTTTCATGCTTTTCTCAATTACATATTCCAATCAAACAATTTTTCCAACTCAACTCCTTGTAAAGGACACAGAAAATCTAAAGTCGACAGCCTACATGCAACACGTTGCACTTGCAACAGATGTAATATCTGCCGCTAAGTTTCTATTTGCCAGACCAAACGGGTTTTGCAGTTTAATTTATGACATTATCCTTGTATGTTCCTTTGATTTTATAGATAACTAGCCCAATCAGCGTTAAGGATTTGCCGCATTATTATAAAAGAAAAAAGTTATAGAGGGGATACTAAAGGGGAGAGGCGACAAGAAAAACGCATTAACTATTCGACGAGCCGTAAATGCTGGAGGCAATAAAATAAGCAGCCTACTTTACAGGACAGACCACGTACAATATCAAGTTAAAATTTAATGTCGGCAAGGCAAGACACCTTAACTTTGGCTAAGCTCGCCGCTGTGGCATAATAAACAAAATTCTAAAGATGCCGCACATGAAAAGTGCTCAAATCATAAACCAAAATAATAATTACCCATAGCTTTGTGTGGGACTTTACAACAAAAGCCAAGCCCCAGCACACACACACACATACACACTCACTGAGAGGTAGCACCAAAAGAGACACATGGAAATTTATTGATGTGCGTGTGATGTGCCTAGACAGCGAGACGGAGACAACAAGACAGGACCAAAAATTGGCAGTAAGGACATTTGAGGCGGGGCGACAAGACTCACACGTTGAGCCTTGGAGCCCATAAAAGCGCACATAATAATGTCAAATGAGTTACAACAAAAGCCAGCCAGTGAGTCCTCACCTCGTCTCTACTCTTTTCTCCATCCAACAGACATATTTTGGGGTTGACTAGGGGTGTTCTACCCTTTTCGCTGATGACTGTATTAAGGGGAGATGGCATTGCCAGCCTTTTGGGTCGTTTGCAGTTTTTATTACGAATTTATAGGCGCACATGCAAATAAATCGCCACAACTTGAACGGGGTGGAGGGAGAGGCGTACATTCTGCGTTTTGCGGGTTTTTGCCTCATCAAGGTGCTCTCGCCATTTTATTTTATTTCTTCTTGAAAGTAGACAACAACTTTTATAGTTGACTGTCTCGCAGTTTTCGCTTTCAGTTGAAAAACATTTGGTGAATTTTATAATACTTATTTTCGGACAATGTTTACACTACTTCAACACTTTCACTGCGATGGCAAACGGCCAAAAGTTTCACTGTGTTGTCTCTCTCTGTGTGTTTGTGTGTGTGTGTGTTTATCTATCGAGTTTGGTCAACAAGTTTTCAAAGCGCGCACCTGCAACTTGTCCAGCATTCAAGGAGGAAAAAGAAAACAGAACAGGAAGTGAGACACAACAGGACACAACTGTGGACGACATTTAAGCTCATCTAATGCATGTGTCCTTTCCGTTTGTTTGTTGTGTCCACATGCTACGAGAAAGTGAAACAGCCAATGACAACGATGACAACGGAGACGACAACGTTGACAAAAGCTTCTTCTTCGTTGCGTTTTTCTTTTTTATTTTCGGGCAAACGAAAGGCAATCTTTTTCCTGCACAGCGGGAAAATCGCGAAAATAAATATTGAACTGTAAAGCCAAAGTCAACAATGTGCGGTGCCACAACCAACATTGTTGTGTTCTCTACTTTCTGTGTGTGTGTGTGTGTGAATGTGTGTGTGTGTTTTGCAACGCCTGCGTCCCTTGGGAGGCTAGAGTTAAGGCAGTTTTTAAGCCGCAGCTGTTGTTTCTGATTTGTTGTTGCATGCAAAACCCAAAGCAACAACTGTTCTTTACCCACAACAAACTGTTTAAACAAAAGCTTTTCACCATGTTGCCGTCGCGTCGTCTATCGATAAATTATGAAAGTGAGACGCTAATTATGCCTGACTAAACAAGCTATTCCTGCAGGCACAGATGCCGACTTCTTACAGTAATATGATATTTTATCTATACAAATAAAATTGGAAAAATTGAAAGGGGTTTAGTGCCAAGATAAAATTAATGCTTTCTGACACAAGTTGAAAATCTTAAATGTCAAACTTTATAAAAGAAGGAGTAAAGAAATGTTATCCTTGGCACGTCGACGATTTTATTCCCTTGTATTTTGAATTCCAGCCCGACTTTAACCAAACTAGATCTAAGTAATATAATATGTATATTTGCTGAGAATTATTCAAGCAATAAACATTTTAATTTTATTGGAATCAAATGTGTATAAATTGAGAAAAATGTAACTTATTATCGTTGTAGAAACTGGATATTGGAAAATACTAAATACACAATATGTAACTTTGGTTAAGCTATTTTAAGAAACAACAAAGTCTACAACCGATCTTTCATATATCAGAAATATACTTATAAATTATTGTAATTCGATCCAAACGAATTCCACATTTGGACTAGAAACAAGTTTCATTAAACCAGCTTAGAAACAGAGAGACTTGCTTGCATGGATTAAGTTAATAATTGTAATTTGATATAAAATATGTAAATACCTATCGCTTTAATTTAAAAGTAGTTTTAGTAACAAAAATAATGCCGAACTTAATGTGATAACTTCATATTAAATCTGTTATCTTAAACTTTCATTAATGGACAGTGAGATGTGTAAGGATAAATCTCCTTATAGATTGACAGGATCAAACGTGATCCAATCTCCCTCAAACATACATTTACACATAGTTTTTCTTAGTAACCTGATAGAAAGTGACAATACATCGAGACCTAGGAATTCAATTGGATATATAAACTGACTTAATACATTTACTAAAATTGCAGTGGCCTTGTCAGCAGCACAGGGTATAGAAATTATACATTTCCAATAGGAAATACATTTTATATTCTCCTATTTCTTTATTGCAATATCTTAAATTATTTTTTTTTCGAATATATTTCATATACTACGTGTATCTGCTTAAACTTGTTGCCAGAGTTGTCTTTTCTCCCGCCCGTTTTGTCGACCCGCAAATGTATGCTATGGTTTCTTAGCTTCCGCCTTGCTATTTTGAAAATTTAACGAGACATCTGGGGATTGCATCATTTCGTGCAATTTGGTGCTAGTCTTGCTGCCGTTGCTATTATTGTGTGACGAGCACATTGTCCTGGTTGTCCTTTGTGTCAACTGAAATAAATAATGCGCGTACAACTTGTCTGCGTGTGTGTGTCTAACATATATGCACGCAAAAATAGTAAACAAAATGCTTGCTTAAGAGAACAACAGAAGCAACAGACACAAAGACAGCCGCAGGGCCAGCGACAGGACGACAGGCAACAAGACGACAAGTAGCTGCTGTTGTTGCTGCCACTTCTGCTGCTGCTGCTGCTGGTGCTGGTGGTGCTGCTGTTTGTTGCAAGTAGATCCACCAGTAACTTGACTAACGTTTGGGGCGTATCGGGCGACACGCCCTAATTGAAATTAATGTCTATCCCTTTTCGATTTCTATGGAAGCTGCCCCTCCTCCCTTTTAGGATGGTTCACCATCTTGTACTTGTACTTGAGCATAGTTTTTGCCCAAATTGCTTGACTTACAACTACAAGGGCTTGCTGGTCTCTTCTTGTTAACTAATCCGTTTCCTGATACTCGTATCTGCCAAGACACGCATGTTTTTCCCAAAGAATAATAATCCTGGTTCTCGGCGTCGACTGCGTGCCGCATTAGTTTGGACACGCACAGAAAATGAGGAGCATGCTATAATATTTTTGTTTAACGATTGTTTTGTGTGCTCGGGCCCGTAAACGGGGGAATAATTAGCCGTTAGACGTTAGCCTTTTGTTGTAGTTGTTACCGCCGTTACAGTTACAGTCAGAGTTACGGGTTACGAGTAACTGTTGTGTAATGGGCCGCCGCAAATGGTGAAGAGTGGAGTTCCACAAGCAAGGCAATACCCATTTTAAAGGATGGCGTGTGTGCATGTCTAATGTGGCAAGTTCTTTTGGCCAAAACAAGAATAACAAAAATTACCCTCCGCCACACAACAACAAACAATAATTGTACATACTAAATAACTATAATTTTTAACGCTTACTAAGGCCAACTAACAAAAGCCACAAGGCAAAAATCAAATCGAATGGCGCTCTGCTCTCGTTGGGGATAACGTGGCGCATACGCAATGCCTTTAGCTCGCCTTAACTTGGCTAAAACTGTGAATTGAATAGCACGGATTTTGGGCAATTTGATTCGCATCTCATTTGTTATTTTTTTTTTTTTTTAATTTCTGAAAAAGGTTTTTATTATGGCGCACACAACACACAAAACCCAAAAAAGATCTGGCACTGTATACCAACTACAGGCAGTCTGCGCTTTTTTATATGAATTACAATAATAAAACGAAAAAGCAAACAATGGAGAAGCCACAGTCGCAGTCGCGTATGAAAAGATTGGGGCAACGCAAAAGAGCGCAAGGTGAAAGGAGAAATAAAATCATAAAAATTACAAAAGGTAAGAGACAGCTAAGAAAAACGACAACACACGAAATGCGTTCAAGAAAAATCGCCGTAATAAAGCCGAGCGTCTGTGGGGGATGAGAGATTCTGCTGTGCTGCAAATAAAACAATTTGAGTGGAAATAAAAAATAAAACAAAGTACAGGCACAGGTAGCAATAAGAGAGCAGAGGGTAGCGGGAAATGAGCGCTTAACACAACGCCCCGAAATGTAACTGAAACGCAATCCTTTGTGAGGATAAGCCCAGAGACAGACAGTCGGACAAACACGGCCGTGGCAAACAATGCTGTGAGACGACGTCGTCGTCGTCGTCGTCGTCGTCGTCGTCATCCTTGCCTCATCGTCTTCATGCCAAAGTAGAGCGCAACTTAAATTATTAATAACAAGCATAAGAAAAACAAATGTACGCGAATGAACCAAGAAGACAAAGGATAACGCGCAAAGGAGCAGCTGAGACACAGCTAGAGACTGCCAACGGCACACTGGAGGACGAGAATGGCAACTGCATTCCCGGAAGGAAGCTACGGTCGGTCAAAGCGCTGCACAGTTGGAATTGAGGTTTATGCCCTGGACACGACACTCATTGCAATGGCGCAGTCCAGGCCAGGTCTAAAGGCTAGTAGTCATTGGCCATAGCATGCAAAAGTGGGAGACATTTCCTACACAAAAAGAAAAGAAAAAGGTTTACTGCATCACCCTAGAACAACTGAGTGTCAGCTAAGAAAACAAACCGGAAGTTCTTAACCAGCAAAGCAACTTGCCATCAGGTTTTGACCAAATGGAAAAAAATACAGCAGAATCGAAAAAACACGCTTGTAGCAACTGTCAAAGTAGTGTTTCTGTTGGACGAAACACTGCTTTAAATACAAAAGAGGTACAATGGCTAGAATAGAAAATACCCTGTATTTGTTAAGTATGCAGATACTTACTGTTCTTAATTGCGTACTAGTATTCAACATGAAATGTGTTTGAGGTCGCTTTAAGGTATACTAATACCAATATTGGCATTGGTGTTAGTACTAGAATTTATATTGATATTAGAAATAATATTAATACTGGTACTGATGCTAGTACTAATTTATTAACATATTCCAACACTAATTCTAATACTAATACTTATTGGTTTGATTGGGTTTTTATTTAATTTATCAAATTCTAATTGATTATTAAAAATTACATATATAATAAATATAAATATAACTCTATATACGAATTCTATATTTCAATTGAAGTTATACATAGGTATACATAGGCATTGAGAGAACCATATGCCACATTGGCTGTCTAGTTCTTATACTCCAAGATCGACTCATTTAAATCAGGGCAGCACTCTTGCCCAGCTTGGATTATTTCAAATTAACTCAATGAATCAAAATGTAATTTAGTTGCATATGCTTATATTATTAACCAGATTATATTTGATGATATTTTCTAACTTTTATTTAACATTCGTATGAAAATTTGGTATTCTTTCTACGACAATTTGATTCCAAGCAATAAACGCGATATAGCTACGACTTACTATATGAAAATAACCTTGCAAATAAAACATTACATTTCTTACGTTGTCAAAAATTAAATTTAAAACACCTTCTTCTATTTTCTTCATTGGTATAGGGTATACAAGTACTACATTTTCGAATTTACTTGTTTGCAAAAGATGCAAAAAGCTAAAAGCAAATCTATCGACGGAGTTCGCTGAATATTGAACACAGACTGTTTGATCGATTACATTAATAATGCAAGAGACCGACTTAAGTTACATCAAGAGAAACTGAACAATTTGTGAACACATCTATCGTATATAACCATATTTGATCCAAATATAAAAGATACGTGTAACTTTGCTCAGCACTTGTCAATAACTCTGTTCTATGGCTTTAATAAATTTCCCTAAATCATAAAACAATGCTTAAGCTGTGTATCATGTCCAGACTCCCACCAATAATTCACCTACCTCTGCCCCCCCCCCACTCCCTTCATCTTCAGCTTGACTATCAAAATTGCGTTCATTTCATTCTCATTGTCTTATTTTTGTTATTTAATATAATTTGGCCGACACACACCTTTATGGGATATTTTAAAAAAATACAATTTTTATGGGCTAAGGAGATGCCACTGGGCAACCCGCCACCCATCTATCCTCACCAACCGGAAGATCCAGCTCCAAGAATTCCCTCCTTGGTGATTTATGCCGTGCGGTCAAGTGTAAGTTGCCGTTGGTTCGGTTTGGGGTTCAGGGTGGAAAATTGGGTTTAACAGCCACGGCTGGCAGCTCGTTAAATTTGACCCCGCTGAGGCAACTGTTGATGATGTTGTTGTAGTTGTTGTTGTTGTCTGACATTTTATTAAATAATTTTTGCCTACGTTCGGGGGCGTTTTTTTTATGAACTGGCAACTGGCCGTTATCACAGAGACAGGCGGACAGGCTGATAGGCGGGCCAAAGTGTAACCCGGAGCAGGACTACTTTGCGTGCTGTGATTTGCCTTAATTAGTCGCGTCAGATCCAAGCCAAGTCGGCAGTTCATTTTGCCTCGTAATTAGGCGTCAGTCGCTGTTTAAGCCGTTGGCGGCATTTTAAATAAACGTAAACGAAAGCATAATAATAATAAAAGTATATACAAAAAATTGAATTGTAAACAAATTTATGAGCCACCAATTAACCTGTGATCTTTGTGGAAACACGAGGCGACAGGCGATTAAAAATCAAACCATTTTTAATTGCCTGATTAATGCAGAAATGCAACGCAATAATTATGTCCATGCGAATACAATAAAATATATTTTTCTGCTCATTTGCAGCTGGCATTTAATATATTTATTTATTACTTTTGAAACCAGTTAAAATTAATGCAGATATTTCAGCAACAACAGTGACCGCAACAAGTTATGCTACACATTTATCTTTGATTATGGTGCAGTTCGCCCTCTCTCCTTTTTCTTGATTTTGTGTCAAAAATTTCATTTGGTGTTGCAACTAAATGGCGTGCAGCCTTTGTGGCATCAACTGCCCTACAGCTGCCAGCAATTTCTGAAGGATGAAAGCACCACGAAACAGGGAGCTGTCCATGCATTTATGGTCAACAGCAAACTTGTGGTGGCCAGGAATTCATTAATTAAACGGACAAAAACTGACAACACAAAGCATTCATCTGCAGCAACAGAAAGTGGAATGTAGAAAGAGCAGCAGCTGGACACATAGCTGACATGCCTCGTAGGCGCTATGAGGGGATGTTTTGTTTTTTTTGTTTTTAAATGAATAACAAATTAAAAGAACATTAATATTGGTTAAGACTTACAATGTGGCTTTAAAAGGAGCTACCCGATCGCAAGCTCACACACTCTCAGAGAGTGGACGCTAACGAGCGTCCATTATGCAAACAATAAGCACCGTTTCCTTCAGATAACAGCAACAACAATAAAAGGGAAAAGGAGCCAAAAATATATTGCGCATACGCCACGTTTACCACGGTCTGCGAACTGGCTTTCATTAAAAAATAGATTTATGTGTGGCATTTAAACGAAAGGACAAACAAAATCAAGAAATATGTTGCAACATTTATCAAACGTGACGCGTTCCAGCTTTGACATCATTATTCCCCTCAACAACAACATGAAGGAGAAAACAACAACAACAACGTGCAGTGCATTTTGATACCATTAAAATGTGATCACTGCGCATTAAAGTTGTAGTCAAATGAGGATGTGGATACGAATGAGGAGGACACCATCTTGGTGGCAACAATTTGATTTAGTGGCACACATTACACACACATAGACACACATATCTATACATACATACATATGTATGTATATATGCTCTATGTGCTTTGCAATAATGTCAACAATGGACCAACCCCACTCGACATGCTGTCACATCCCGTCTGTGGTGCTGGTGGCGGTTAAGTCGGTTGGCATGTGTGCCATTTACATTTAACATTCTGCTCCACTTGTTGACTTTTTTGTTGGCCATGAGGTCGCGATTTGCATGATATTCGCATTTATGCGCTTAATTTACTATTTCATAATGGGGCTCGACTCTTTTCGCTTCACATTATTATTATTATTACTATTGCTATTATTATTATTATTGTTGTACTGAATTTGTCTAGAAAATGGAGAACTCACCTTGACTCCAATGTGAACCGATGCGAACTCAGCTTTGTGTATTGAAGGTATTGGTATTGGTAATGGCATAGGAAGGGGGCAGGACATCATGGTCGCTACCTGTGAATAGATTGATAAGCAAAGAAAGACATGTTAGTTTGTTAAGTTGGCTGGTTACAGTAATTAGGGTAATTAATGAAGTGGCAATAAGTGTTGTTCATCAGCACTAAGATTGCTTTATTCAAATTTAGCTAACGACTATTCCTCACCCTGGATATAGTTTAAAACAAGCTTTATGTATAAATACAAAATTTAAAAGAAATAATTTTAATATTATAGATTGTTCATTACTTAATGAAACACGAAAATTGCAGATTGTTTATTCAAAAACATATTTAAAGCAATCCGGAGAGTCGAGCACGTGTGAGAGTAAGGTACCCTGTGTCAGTCTTTATCTACACACATAGAGACCCTGTACTTATTCCGAAAAGCTCATAGACACGCGAATTCTTCTTTTTTTCCTATCCATAATACTTTTTTGCTCATTTTTAATGGGCACGGCTAATAAAAACAACCAGAACAGTCAAGCGCACGACAGTACGATACCCAAGACCAGTCTACTAATTGCCCTTTCCTTCATACAGATAGGCGGCCACAACTGCTTCTGCCTGTTACATACTATTAACAAGCTTAATATATCCTATAAAAACAAGAAAAGGGTATTAAATGCAATTACCTGCAAAATTAACTTTTATTATACAAAAACATATGTACTTAAAGATGTTTTGTAAATTCGACATTTTGAGTCGAATGTTTTATAATGTAGACATTCTCACATAATTTCGCAGATATCTTTCAATCATAAAGGCCGATTGTTTTCATCGTTTTTACCAAATATTCAGATATTTGATATTTTTCTTGTTTTTAGTGACAATATGTCATATCGACATTTTTAGACCCTTTACTTTAAAAAAGGAAAAGAGACTATTAAATTTGTAAAAATGTGCTTAACAGGTCGAAGGAAGTCTGGCAGACCCGAAAAAGTATATATATTCTTGATCAACATCAACAGCCGAATCATGTCTGTCCGTCTGTTTGTAAGAGCTAGAGTCACCAAATATAACAATAAAATTTTTTTAAATCCCGTAAAACGAAAAATATTAACGCTAGAGTCCTAAATTTTGACACACAGGACGAGCATCAGGGTCCCAATGTATCCTGAAAATTTCATTGCGATTCAACGCTCAACATTACTCAGTGTCCGGCCAAAGAAAAAGAACCTATTGACGTTACAACGCGCTATGGGGTACTATTAATGTTACTCTTATTTCCTTTCTCATAGATAGAAAGCGCTCCTATTGATTCACTGGATTGACTTATATAGTCCATAGCAACAATTTTTATTGAATATACGATAGCCGTTGCTCAGCAATGTAGAGCAGCGGCGTGGCCAGGTCAGAACCAACACGGGCATCAAATAGTTGACAGCTTTTTGATCACGCTGTTTCACATAAACTGTATCCTCTGTCGCCTGGATGACACCCCTCCTCAGCACCCTCTTCCCTATTGCTCACACTTGTCCTTTTTCTGTGAGTACTGCCACTATGAATACTGGCTGCCAGGATGGCTGGTTGACTGGTCCAACAGTTTGCCAATTCGGTTGGCATTGCAATTTTTCGCCTTTTCAATTTCACGCGTTTTAATAGCAGTTACAGTAACAGTATGCGGGGTAAAAGGAGGTGACTGGGCACAAATCAGAACCACATTCCATTGCGTGAACTTTTGCCCAACGTTTCATTTGCCATCATCACAATCATCATCATCATGATCATTGTCATTTCCGCTTTTGCGTAACGACGTCAACGTTTTTGATGGCTTCATTTCGTTGCGCTGCATTTCGTTTTGGGACAGCGTGTGGCAAGTAAATCATAACTGCAGCAGCACCTCCCCCTCCCCCCTCCACCACTCACGCTCTGTAGCAACGTATAAAAACTTTTCGACTTTGTCAGAATACGAGCAACGCTTTTGAGTCGAAAACTACAAAGTAAAATCGCAGGCGAACGTTGAAATTAAAATTGCATGACAAAGTGGCAAATGTTGTCAAAACTTTGCATTGCCAGTGGCATTAAGAGCCAAGACATTGCCACGCGCCATAAAAATAACTCCTTCTCCTTATCACGGTCCCCCAAAAATTGTTGCATACATGCACTTACAGCATTTCAGTTTCCGGCCTTGAGTTCAAGTCTCAACTAGTGATGTAAAAACATCGAATTGATTTTACTTCGATATCTTTTACCGATGAATTAAGTACCTCGTTGCAATTTGTATCGGATGCTTGAAATAAATAGTTTAACAAATTGCTCAAGGAAGAGAAACGACCTATATACTTAAGTAAGCCAAGGGAAATTGTTATAATTTTATACACGCATAAGATATTTAAATTATTTTTAGCTTAATAATAACCGATTATTATATTTTAACTAAATTATAGAACTAACCTAATACAAATAAATTAAATTATAAATTACAATATAAAGAACACGCAACACATTTAATTGGCACGATATATACAGATTTTAAAATATTGTTTCCAGGTTTTCCCAGTTTCATAAATTATTTCCAGTATGCAACAAACACGAAGCAATAATATCCATAAGAAACTGAAGAATAACAAAACCAATTTGCAAATTTGCAAAATGGAAATTCGATGAATCAATTTTTAATATTCCAATGAATCGAGTACGCGATTGTTTTATTGTCGGTTTTTCTTAGAGTTCGATTTTACACTCGATGTTCAGTTTGAATTTACATCCCTAGTTTTAACATTTCGTTCTGCTGTCAAACAATTTGTGAGCAATTGTATATTGAATTGTGAAAAGCCGAAGAAAAGTAATTTCTAATCGCATTACCACCAAGGTGGTCGGTGTGCTTCGTTTTGACAGCGCACAAACAATGACAATGACAACGACAACGACAACGAAGAGGCGACTTGTCAATATAAGTGGAGGCATTCGGCAGAGGCATCGATTACAGCTATATATCTCTTGCTGCTGCTGCTGCTGCTACCCCTTCCCCTTGCCGCTCTTAGTCAACTCACTCAGTTTTGCTGCCTGTCAACTGACTGTCAGTTTGTTTACGCATACCCTGTTTTTTTTTTTTTTAAGGGGACACATTTCACATTCTCGCATACCACACTTTACATTTCGGCGCAAATTGCTTTAAGTGCTAGGAAAAGTGTCGCGCGTGGAGGAACTAATTAATAGAATTCAGGCATAATGCTCTGTGGCATCGTTGTTGCCACCTCTAAACGTTGCAACAGCACATAGAAACTACTCAACGAGTGGCAAAGCGCAGCGAGGCATGGCCTGATTTCGCTAGCGTTTTAATGACGAGAACAAACGGAAATTGACGTTGCCTGACTTTCAACAATGTTGCACTGTTTTTATGGTGGCACGCGACACGGGCGAAGAGTCCAGAACAACTGGGACATGTGGCAGCCATATGGATATAAGTATATATGTATATGTGTAGGACGAATGTTGCAAGTATATTTGCAGTTCAACTGCCACCAACGGCAATGACATTGATGCATGACCCGATCCCCGATTCCGGGTGGAAAGTCGGCCCACCCACGCGTTAATTTGTCCAGCTTTTGTGGCTGCTACGTTTGGCATTTAAGCAGCGTAATAAATGTCAGGCAATGAGAGCGAGACGCCAGTTCATGCTGCAATTTGCTCTAGGGGCATGCCACACTCCCGCTGCCTACTGTAAATGCGATCCATACCATGATTAATGCGCTGTTAACTTGCATGTATCATGCATCATGCGGCATGTAGCATGCAACATGGCGGCAAGCAGCCCAAAGCTAAGTAGCGGCCTGTCACGGCGTTGTCATTGCAACAAGTTCATGGCATTTGCCGTTGCATTTTCCACTTCGTTGACTCCTGTGCTCTGTGCACCGCTCTGGGGCAATGCCAACAGTAATAACAACAATAACAACAACAATAATAACAACAACAACAACAGTTACAACAACATTAATAGCCTCCAACAACATTAACAACAGCTGTGGCAGCCGCACAGCAAATGAAGCGAACATTTTTGCACACGTCAACTGGGAAGGGGTCAGAAACAAGAGCGGGCGCAGTGGCTGTGGCAGGGGCGGGTTCTCGGTTGCATCGCTGCGCCCCTGGCACTGATATTGTACACAATAGCATACAGGTTAATGAACAGGTGGATTGCCGGCAATTGGGGGACTGGGCTGGGCTCCATCTGCAGCTTAGTCAACTCAATCCGCCTGAATGACTCAGTGGCCACAGCGCGTTGAACTTAATGATAATGAAAAGCGATAAATGAATGTAAATTTTTGTTTATGCGCGAAAAGATGCTCTTATCTATGACAATGATAAAAAAAAAAAGGAAATAATTTCGATGGGAGAACCGACAAAAATATGTGTGTTTGATTGAACGAATGCATAAACAATAAGAAAGAATTGATTATAATCATTTGAATGATAACCAAGACGCATTTACCATAACGTCGATAGTAAAAATAACAAGCCGATTATATAAAATCGAATCGGTATAGAGAGAACTACACGAAGAGGGCGTAGCATCTTATAACAGTCTACATACCAAAATTGGTGTTTTTAATTCTTACCATATCTGAGATGATTTCGTTCATACGAAGTGACAGACCAACCGGCGGACATGGCTATATCGCCTCGGCTACTTTAAAAAAACTGAATATATACCCCCACGGGCTACAATAATTATCTTTGAGCAGCGAGCCTACATTTATGGTTTTGCTTTATTAGGTTTGAAAAGAGTTGTTATTAAAACACATAAAATTTTGCTAAGACAAATCTTGGAACTTGGATCTTTTGTTGCTTGAACGCAGGGATTCAAAACGTAAACCGGCATGAACCCATTAAAACCGTAACTTAACTTTTTCGCTACACCGAAAACGAAAAGACAAATTTCTTAAGCTCAAAATACCGTTCAGTGTCACAATCATGTATAAAGTTTAGTTTCGGTTTAAAACAGTTTATTTCTATTAAAGTATAATATTTGCAACCCCTTAACAAAAGCGTTTAATTAATAAAGCAAATCTAATTACTATCAAAATAAAAGCAAAGAACGACCAGTTGGTGGTGTGGAAATAAAAAACACTTCCTCATTTATATCATTTATTTTAGCCTTAAGGTTTTCCTAAACTCGTGTGCTGCTTTGAATAAACGTTACTAAACTAAAAATATTTAAATAAAATATTGACAGTATAAACTTTTTTGTAAAATTTTTATTGCTAATATATTTTTGTTTAGAACCGAAATCATACCATACAAAAACCGTTTCGAAACAGATATTAAGATAAAGCGACCATAACTGACACCGATGCAGGTTTGCTTTGATTTTATGCTTGAATGGGATTGAGAACAAACTCAAACTACTATTCATGGAAGGATATAAAAAAATATATATTTGGTCTGCGCCTTTAGTTAAACTAAGTTTTGTACAGTTGTCCAAAAATATTACTTGCAATTCCATAAAGAACTGCATCAGAGGAAAGTAAAAGCATATAGATACGATACCGATAGAAAGCTAAAAGGAAAATGTGTAAAGCTGTAAAGTATAAACTCTACTTGGATACGTATATTTATAAAATAAACCACAGATTTGCATAGTCAATCCCATATTCAGCCGATATGCAGGCGCACACACAGGGGGCGAAGAGGAGCTCAAGGGATTCTCTGGCTTCATGTCGTGCACTTGGCGAGACTGCATCAATCGAAGCCCTCAGGAAAGAGCATTAAAAAGCTAAAATCGTTTAGATTTGTGACACTTAGCAATGGCACCGCCAGCGGGAACGACAACTACAACAAAATCAACCCTAAGAATTGTAAACTGAATTGTGCAGATTTGGCATGAGAAGTGAAAGAAAGAAAGTAGTGAAAGTAAATAAAAATGGCCCCATCCAGGATGATGGGCAGATGGAGAAGGAGTACGTGGAGGAAGAGCAGCACTTTATGCAAAGAATAGCACCCATATTTCTCACACAAATCCTCACAACTGTGCTCAAACTTAATGCTCGAGGAAAACACGGCAAGAAGTTGCTACACACAACTTGTTGCCGGCGCGACGCGTCGGGGAAACTCAGCACTGAAAGGGAATTGTAAAGTAAACGAAATTGAAAAGCAAAATGCAGCATTTGCATAAATTCACTTCACGACGAAGGCGAACGACGAAGTCGCTGTTGGTGTTGGTGTTGGCTATTGAACGGAAGCACCAAGATAATCATGATCAGCAACAGGAGCGACAGCAACGGCTTAGCGCTGTGCATGCAACGCCTAAAACTATGCAACAAACGCTCGGCTCGAGCCCAGCAAATGTGTTGAAAATCCCATTCTGTTAAGGATTTACTTCAACCGACAAGACAGCGGCTTCAGTTGGCTCACAGACTAAAATGTTGCATACATAAGCACATATGTGTGTGTACGAGTATGTGTGTGTGTGTGTGTGTTCTGCATTTGTGCGGTTTTGTGACGCATCAAATTGCATTACTGTTGAAAGCCGCAACAGTCAGAAAGAAGACACAGTCTCCGACCCGTTGCGTTTGTTTGCTTTGCATTTTGATGCCGCCGTTGCCGTCATCGTTGCCGCCTTTTTTGATGCCACGGCAGGAGGCAGACGGTGCACAGCCCAATTGCAAACTCAATTCCGAGTCACAGTAATACTGCGTGCCTAGCTTTGGCTAAGCCTTCGAGGAACACACTGCAGAGACTCCATGGCTTCGAGGCTTGATGGAGTAGAGTGCTGCAGGCAACGTGACGTATGCGTGTTGCATGATGCATTTTGCACGTACCCCGAAAGAACGAGCAGCTATCATTTATCATTTAGCAGCCTGCATCGCAGTCGCTTTGCCACCTTGTTGACAACAGACCGTGTTTGCGTGTAATTAAAAATGTCAACGCACAATGGTTTAGGTGACACTGCAATCAGGTTGCACAGCTTCCAGAGTCCCACGTTAATGCCACCGGCATACATAAGTTTGCTGTTGCACTCGGCCAATGAATGGAAACAAAGACTGCAGCTCCAGCTCCAGCTCCAGCTCCAGCTCCAGCACCTGATCCAACTCCGCCTCCTTCCACTATTCACATTCAATTGATGATGCGAGGAATCTGACAGCCAGCGGCAGCAATAAGTCTTCCATTCCGTTAATTAACTTGAAAGCGGACCAACAAATGGCTTATTCTTTGATTCAGCTTAAAATATTGCATCTTTAAGCGTTACCTGTGCAATTCCAGATAAAAAGTGTAAATGCAGAAATCTACACTGAAAATAATGGCAAATGACCATTGATCTCTTTATACCCTTTATTATAATTTTATTCCATAAAAGGAGGCATATAAAGCATATATATTCTTGATCAGGCGAGTCAATATAGAGTCCATATAAACGAAAGAATCTCAGTGATGTTAAGAGCTAGAACTTTAACTTTGTCTAACAGCACTGCTAAAATTTGTAGGCAGATCAAGTTTATCTTTAATTTTTCATGTCACGCCCATTCGCCAACAAATCAACAAAAACTCATAAAAATCAGTAATTCAAAGAGACTTGAATTTTGGATGTATACAGAAAATTTCATTACGATGACACGCCCCCTTCACCCACAACTTGAAAAAACGAATTACAAGAGAATTACATCGGGAGTGAATTTGAGCGAGGCCCTGTATTGCCACTGGGTGTATTAAGGTCGGAGTAGCAGATACTCGTCTTGTTTGAATTGTAATTTTTAATTTTAAATGTTAACCTAGTTTCTTAGTCTTTTATATCTTACATGACGTCAATTAAATAAATAAATTAATATTAAAGATATAATTTTAGCTGGAAGGCTTCTCTTCATTGTTTAAAAACACATATAAGTATGCACCACTTGATTATTCTCAGTGGAACTTTATCACTTGAAACAAGCAGCAAAAGAAAGTCAAGACGTACGGGTCTAACAGAAATTCTATTGCGAATTTGCCGGCACTTGTGCTCAGTCGTGTAGCATGCGCACATTTTCATCATTTTCCCAAGAGGTTTTTGCCAGACATTTCAAGCAAATTAAATGAAAACACCTGATGATGTTTGAACTACCCCAGGCACTCATGAAGGCTCGCGCCCAACATGTGAGTGCTGATACGAGTATAACGAATAGTAGTTTGGGAAGTTTTTTCCGTCTGTTACCGCGTCTGTTGTCCGTTTAAGCAATTTCTTACAACCAAAGCAAATATTGTGCTATTGCATTGTGCAGCATGCGGCCGAAAAAAAAAGAAAACCAGAAAATACAATACTTCAATTGTTCAGCAACTATGAGATACCCGGCAATCCTAGCAGCGAATATCATTCGCAATGTTCCCCAATTACTGAAGAGATCGGGTGTATAAAATGGAGTTTAATAATTTCTTAAATTGTATTATACTATAAAAATATCATATATCAAGGTTACAAAACTCAATAGTGGTATACCCTATTTGTCGTCTTCGGCACTGGGTATATAAACAAAACAAATCATGACGAAGGCAGCCAATTTGAAGCGCTAAACAAAGGCATGCACGTTGCCAGCCAGCACATTTGCCTCTTGTTTACTTTGCTGTTTTCGTTTTCTCGCACAAGTATTGAAAAATTAGTTTACAGAACAAAACATTTCAATGGAATTAGTTTGCCTTTTGCCCAAAACCCGATCCGATGACTCTTCCAGAGACATACAGAAAAAGTTAAAGTCACGGCTGGCCTTGGAATTGTCGGAGCTGTTGCGACTGCGCAATTGAGCTGTCAAATGGGAATCAGAATCAGAAAAAGAGTCCCCCAATTCAGAATAAGAAACAAAAAACAAAATCGAAACTCAAAGCGGAACGAGAAATGTTTCTAGACTCTTCTGGCAGCGTCGTCATCCCCATTTCCATGATCGTTTTGTTTCTTCGTTTTAACGTAACGCAAAGCACCAATAAATGAGCTTCAGAATATGCTGAGAAACTCAATGCAGTGCAGATCAAATGACGACTGTTTATGTCTGAGAGTTCAAGTTCTCCATAAATGCACAATTCTGAAAAAATCCATAACCACAACCGCTTACGGCATTTCGAGTTGTGCAATAAACATCAAATATATACATATTTGTATTTTTGCCAGCAACAACATCGGCAATCCTTTTATGTTAGATGCTCTTAAATATAGTACATGTTTGCTAAAAAATATTTTTTAACCAAATTGGGGGCTCTGTTTTCAACAGAACTTGCTTTAATTTTGACTATTTACAGGCTTTTTCCAAAACTTTTGGACAGGCCAGGCCAGGCCGAAGAACAAGTGTTAATGACATTTGTTTTTCAGAAGTACGAGTCGGGTCTGGCGACTTGTCTGTCAGCGAGTTGAGAAATGTTTGTGCATGAGAAATTGTTTAGCCGTATCCGCTGCAGCAGACATGTAGACACAAGCAGACACATAAATTCTCATTTAACATCGTCAAATTAATGACTTGAAAATGCCACAGCGTTGGCCCATAACTTTCCAAGTAGGCACGTTTACAATCTACACGTTGTTTCCTTCGCGGGCTCAGTTCAAGTTGAAAGTCAGCTCAGAATTGCACAAAATATCATGGAGTCGATGTTGCCACTTGCACAGCAGCTGATCGCAGCCATGTGGTTGCCTTTTTCACGATGAGCTCATCCGCCACAACAGACCCACCGACTACGGCGACCAAGTGGAAAAACTTGTCAAACAACTTAACCGGCTGCCGGCCGGCACAGTTACAGCATGATACAACTGCCACTACTGCTACCACCGACAACAACAATTCACACAGCAACAAGAGCATTGCATGAAATTATATAATAAAGGCGACAATAGAGCTCAGTGCCTTGTTATATGGCAAGATAATTGAAATACTCCAACAGAGCATACACAACTTTGTTATTACACTTGCAACACTTAGTTGAACTAAATAATATGAAAAGGAAAACCTTTTGATGACATATTCCTGGAACTGTAATACATTATTTCTAAAAGATTTATGTGTAAGAATTATTTTGGCATGTTTCCGACAAAAGTCTAATATCAAAAGAATTATATTTAAGCAAAAGTAATTTACAAAGATATACTCTATATACATATACGTATAAGGAATTTTTTGTACATTTAAAATTTTCGAATAAGAAATTAATTTTCGAATTTCAGAAGAATTAAAAGTTTATCAATTGAATAAATCTGAAATGTAAAAATTTAATTTTATATGTAACACTTAAGCCAAAGGAATTTATAATTTTCGTATCTAAGAGCATATTTTTCGAGTGAAAACGTGCTGTGATAACAAACTTCAATAAACTTAAAGCCCACCTTAATATGTACTTGAGTGGAAAACTTCAACGAGTTGTAGAGTATTTGTAAATCGACGTGCTTTATTTCACGTAATTACATTTCTCATAAAATGGCCCCAAAGCTCCACTAGCAAATTCGTTAGACATGTGAAGCAGCCGCAAAGTTTTAATGCTTTTACTTCCCAAAAGAGGAAACGAGACTTGGACACTTGTTGCCATTTTTATGGTCTGACCAAAAATTGTAAAAAGCTTTGCTATCATGTAAAGGGGGGAACATATTGTATATATTTATATATATTAAGTTGAGTCTCTACAAGTTTTTCATATAATTGCATTTTATGTGGTTAATTTTCAGCGTTTAACAATCGCTTTGGCCCAAGGAAACCAAACACTTGCCAAAGCCAAAGCGGATGACCTTGCCGCGGGGTTTTCAGTAATTAATCACAACTCAACGTGGCTAATTTAATCAGCAGCTGGCTCGAAGCCAGCTAAACATGGAGTCATCATACTTACAGCTTTCAAGGCGATTGTTGAAACGATGAAATTCAATATATAATGAAAAGTTGTATGATCTCTGATTAGGAGATTAAGCTAGAGTTTAAACAAAATAAAAGCAAGTTTAAACACGTATTTAGCGATCCATAGGATTGACTGTCCATAAGTGACACTTTTGCTAAAATAAACCTTCCCAAACTCCGCCCTTTTTACCATAATTAGCAATGAAATCACGTGCAAATAGCTGGTCCAACGTAAGCAGCTGCCAATTTCAATTAAAGATTTGCGGCTGCTTTTCCCCCAGTAGGTTTACCGAAGGGCTGCCTTTAAGTGGCCGTGACTAATTAGGAATTAAATTGACAGAAAACGTGTTGAACCTGCAGGCAATCGACGGCAAATCTTTAAAGTTTTTACATAATTTATGAGTTACATTTTATAATGTCATGCCGCATCTTTCATTTTCCCCTCGGTAACAAGTCATAAGTCAAAGGGACACAAAATCGCCTTTCAGCTTTGTATGCTTGACCACGCCCAGCGCCAGTTCAAGGTTCGCCTTGTGGATGCCACATTGTGCAACAAGTTAAGCCAGCCAGTTGCCTGACGTGTTGAATGGTCAACGCTTTAACTGTTGCACTTCTGACATGTGTATAGCTCGAAAAGCCAGCGACTAAATCCTGCCATGAATATATGTACGAATATATATATAGATAGCTGGTTGACGAGCTCAGCGCACATCATTCCCCGTTCCACACACACTCACGCACACAAGCACACACACGTGTAGTTGACCAATTAGTTGGCTGGATTAGTGCCTGAAAATGGCGGGTGTCCTTTAAAGCAGATTTAAGGACGACAGTCAACAGCAATAATACACACGTGCGACTTTCAGGATTTTCGACTTGAAATATAATCTACATTATTAACTGTAGGAGAGCTGAAATCAGCTGTAGCAGCCAGAAAAGCGCTTTTCATCTGTTTAAAGACAGAAATTTACGAAATATGAAGCCATATGCCATATTATCAAATGACCCTCACAGTGGTACAACAGGTAACTATGGATATAAATGAATTCAGCTGCAGATAAGTAGTATATAATTTTTGTAAGAAAGTTTTAAGAAAAAGGAATTATCTAAAATCTCTTAACTTGAAAAATTTACTGTATTCACTTAATTTTCTACTTTCACAAAG